>OX638310.1:1800000-1956634 GCA_951812415.1 Beris morrisii
AACTGTGGAGGAACCTTTTAATAAGCAGAATGATAGGGTGTATGCACCATCCTGCAAGGAAGCCAGTGAACTGATGCCAAGGATTGAACGAGGTCATTATCCCATTATCAGTGATGGTTTGGTGGGAAGTATCCTATGACGGCGTCACTTCCTTACATTTTTGTGAAAATGGTGTTAAAACTGCGGCAAAAAACTATCAGCGAGACGTTTTATGGAATGTAGTGGAGCTTGAATCAAACCATGTTCCAAAACAGACCATGGATATTCCAACAAGACTCTGCGCCCGCTCATAAGGCCAAAAGAACTAACAGTGGCTTGCAAATCATGTACCTGAGTTTATTAGTACTGAATATTGGCCGGCAGCCAGCCCAGACCTTAATCCGCTCGACTACAAATTGTGGTCAGTTTTAGCACGATAACTCAAGAACGCCTTCACCTAGGATCTTGAAATTTTGAATCTGGATATTTGGTTGAATTTGTAAGGCTGAGTTCGTTAACGATCAAAATCGTCCTACTCCTTCGGGTAGCTGACATACAAAATGTTCTTAAAACACGTGTTCAAGAATATTGACCAATAACTTCGGAACACCTAAAGCTACGACTTTGAAATTTTGTATACGTTTATTTTTCAATAGTTGGAGCTAAATGTATGATTATCAAATCAAATCCTATTAGTCCTTCGTGTAGCTGCCATACAAATATCCTGTTGAAATGTCTTCATTTAATTTACGAAACTCACTATAACTCAAGTAAACTTTTAGCTACCAATTCGGAATTTTGTACAAATTAGTTTTGAGTGAAAACGAAGTTCGAGTTTACTAGTCAGCGAAATCCTTTTACTGCCTCTGTTAGCTGCCATACAAAAAATCCTTAGGACACGTGTTCAACAATATTTTTCGATAACTTTTGAACGCTTCAAGCTACGAATTTGAAATTTTGTACTCATTAATTCTTGAATTGTTCCAAGGAAAAGCATAAATATGTAAGAAATCGAGTGAGTCCTTCCTGCACCTGCCATGTGACATTCCTTCAAAAAGGGAAATTTTTTTTCGGTGACTCACCCAGTTCAAGATATGAAATTAAACACTGAATATTGTCTTTTAGTTTTGAGTAGCAATCAAATGGGAGTGCGTAATAAAGGACATACAACATGCACACACGTAATTCTACTTTATCCCCAACTACGATATAAATCAGAGTTCAGTATTCATCTAGAGTATTATACGATTGGCTTGCAGCCGATCGTGACTGCAGTATGTTTTTATTTTTCAATTGTAAATGACGATTTACACAAAACCGCGAAACAAGTGAATTTAAGAACGAAGCGGTGAAGTTAATATAGCACAGAAAAAATCCTACTTACAGAGTATCAAAATACAGATAAAATACGTAAATTTGACAAATTGTACACATTAAAAGTGCAGCGCTGCAATTTTACTTCCCAGCTAGTAAATTCTTGATGTTAATGTGTAAAAATACAAGATTTTAAAATTACTTGAAATTTTGTTAAATTTCAAAAAAATTTGTAAATTTACTACATCAATTCGGAATATTTTATTATACTATTTAGTTATTTTCACTTTCACTGTATGTATTTGTTATAATTCTAGAACATTCTTATTTACCGAAAGAATGATTACTTGTGGTATAGTACGATCCGGAAAATTAACGCATAAATTGTTCTAGGACTTCTGTTTAGTCGTTACACAAAGGACTCATATTCATTAACTCACTATTTGAAATCGCTATGAAATTACCAGTCATTCATGAACACTTATTAATGATTTTTGTCTGGGGAGCCACTGGAAAGAATGCGTCATTTTCGCTCTCTATGAACTTAGCCTTACAAATTCTACTTTCAAAATTCAACTTCCTCGATAAATACATGCTCGAATTACCGTTGAAACGACGACGAACATCAATTGCAGTTGGTGACCATAACTAAACATCATTTTTGTTTATTTTCTATATTTATAAAAAAAAAGAACTCTTTAAAATCTGCACTTTTATTATACCCAACTATTCGTCTAACTTATATTTAGGAATTCAACACTAAAAGGTATTTTACAATTTTCAAGATTGTGTTGTTTTCTAGAGCTTGATTCAGTCTGATCGCATCCCATTTTACTTAGCTTTGAAATGAGAAATAGCGTTCCAAAAGTTGATACCGACCGCAATATCGGTCGAACTTGTACTTACCTGGCTTAGCTTATTACCGCTGAGACCATCTCTTTGATATTAGATTAAGGACAAAAAACTGGAGAGAAAAATTCATTTCTATCAAAATCTTCAGATAAATTCAAAGACTATGTTGAATCGTTTAATATATATTGTTTTCTTCAATCAAATTTGTAACCACATTTCACAATTAATTTCATGACAACTGCATTATAACTTAAAACTGAACACATTAAAAATAGTAGAAAGATTTATTTAAAAAAAAAAGAATATGACTCAAAAAGTTCGAATAAATTCAAAGATTCTAAATACTGAAATCCCTTTTCCCGACATTTGTACGTACAGCTCAAGGCTGGCAAAAGGGTCTTCATACTTTCAGCATAGAACAGCTCATCGATCGGCAACAGATCAGTTCATTGCAGCTAAAGCCTAACAAACATCGCTAATGGCCGTATTCCTTAATTTTAATTAATTCCGTGGGGAGAAATAAATAAACCAAAAATATATTTCACGAGTTGAAAAAAACAAAAATTAGAAATAAAAACAAAATTAAAATTAAAAACAACGAAATTTTTTTTAGGTAAGACTAAAATATAAAAAGAATTTAAAAAAAACCGATCACTTTGAATTCATTTCGGACTTTTCGATGATCTCAGACTCTGTCTTATGACTAGCAGTGGAAATATTGGCAGTTGATTCCAGTTTTAAATTGACCAAGGATAAGACATCCTCAATGCTGGTTGATCGTTTCACTTTTGTTACGGAAGGATTACACAATGAACAAGGATATGGGACAGGAACGGCTCCGGGAAAAGATGGCTTAATCGCGGCACTGTTGACAACGGGTGATCCCTCATTTTCTGGACAAAATGGAAAAAATATGACGGGGATGAATCCAATAACAGCGCCTTGTGGTATATTGTCCAGGGAGTAGGATTCATGGTAGCCGGCTTTAGGTGGGTAGACGGGAAGTTTGGATGGCAGTGATGATGATGATAGGGCACTGGTAGAATTTTGTGGATTTACCAAGAAGCACGGGCAGGAACTAGCTGATGGAACATTATCAAAAGAAAATGGGTAAGGGATAACATTTAAAGGAGTTTTAGAATTGGCGATACTCAACCCAGAAAAGGAGGATGTGATGCGGCTTGGTGATGGAAGCAGTCCGATTGTGGTGCCTGGGGATCCTGGTTTGGGTAAGTTTGAATTAGCTGGCGGTTCGGGAATTGGATAATAACCTGGAGAGGGTTTACCTGGTAGAGCTGGTCGGTTGGGGTAGGTCTGTTTGAAGGGAGTTGGTGGTGAGAGCTCGAAGGAACCGGAATCAATTATTGGTGGACCGAATTTGGCTGGCAAGTAACCTTCTGTAATGCGATGAGATTCCGAAGGTTTGCTTGGAAAAACTGGTCGTTGAGGTACTGGGCGAATTACTGTAAATGCTATGCTTGAAACGATTAAAACACATCTTAAATTCAAAAATTACCTGGGAATGTGCCTGGGGGCCCTGGAGGGCCTGGTGGGCCCGGTGGTCCACCTGGACCCTTTGGGCCTCCTGGTCCGCCTGGACCCTTTGGACCACCGGGACCACCTGGTCCGAAGCCACCAACTCCACCTTCGGGTCCTACAACATGCTTATATGGATCTGGACCGGGGCCATTAGGGCCGGCAACATGATGGTATTGTCCTGAATCATCAGGTATATATCCTCCACTACTGTCGGGACGATAACTACTTGGTGGGAATCCTCCCGGGGGCCCTGGTGGACCTGGCGGGCCCGGTGGTCCTGGAGGTCCTCCTGGACCACCCGGTCCTCCTGGACCACCTGGTCCTCCCGGACCACCTGGTCCTCCTGGACCATTTGGTCCTCCTGGTCCGTCCGGTCCAAAACCACCATTGGGACCAACTACGTGCTTATATGGATCGGGTCCTGGTCCATTTGGTCCTACTACATGATGGTACTGACCAGAATTGTCTGGAATATATTCACCACTGTTATCGTGTATGTAATCTCCTGAGTTATCGATGACACCTGGACGACCTGGTGTTCCTAAGTTTGGACGACTTAGTGGGAAGCCTAAACATGTTAATAAAAAGCATTATATAATGTTAGAATAGTAAATTTATGTGAATAAAAATGATGAAGCCACCTGGGAATTTTGCTGGCAGTCCTGGTGGACCTGGTGGTCCTGGCGGACCACCCGGTCCAAACGGTCCACCTGGACCTAATGGACCTCCCGGTCCACTTGGGCCTCCTGGACCGAATCCACCGACGCCTCCAAAACCACCAGTAGGTCCCTTAACATGGATGTACGCAGCAGAACCGGGCCCACTTAGTCCGTCGACATGATGATATTGGCCTGAGGTATCTGGTACATAAGAACCACTACCATCTGGCTTAAAAGAACCACCTCCAGTAATTATAGTAGATCCTGGACGTTTAGGAACTAATGGGATGGTCGGTTTAGGGGTTGAACTCGGATGAATTCCGATGCCGATGCCTAAGTTTGGCCGTACTGAAGTTCATTTGTTCAAAATATCAATTCACATGTGTTTTTATATTTATAATATATTTGTGCATACCTGTGAAAGGTCCTAGTGGTCCTGCTGGACCTGAAGGACCGAATGGTCCTCCTGGGCCACTTGGTCCCCCTGGACCTCCTGGTCCACTTGGTCCCCCTGGACCTCCTGGGCCACTTGGTCCCCCCGGTCCTCCTGGTCCAAATCCTCCAGTTCCACCATTAGGCCCTACTATATGCTGATATGGATCTGCACCAGGTCCATTTGGACCGGCCACATGCTGATATTGCCCTGAGTCATCAGGAACATAGCTTCCACTACCATCTGGTTTATATGATGAGGAACCGCCAGACACGATTGGGCGTGTATTTAATAACGGGCTAATTGGTCGAGGAGTGGAACCTGAAGCAATACCTACTCCAATGCTGATTCCAGGTCGATTAGTCAAACCTAAATTTCATAACGTTACTTGGATGTCAATTTAACAACTTATACACTTACTACTTGGGTATTTTCCAGACAGTCCGGGTGGTCCGAATGGGCCACCGGGTCCCTTACCACCTGGGCCGAATGGTCCTGGTGGACCACCTGGACCTAGAGGTCCTGGTGGTCCTAGTGGGCCTCCTGGACCTCCTGGGCCTCCTGGACCTCCTGGGCCTCCTGGACCACTTGGACCTCCTGGACCTCCTGGACCACTTGGACCTCCTGGTCCAAATCCTCCGATTCCACCATTAGGTCCTACTATATGCTGATATGGATCTGCACCAGGTCCATTTGGACCGGCCACATGATGATATTGCCCTGAGTCATCAGGAACATAGCTTCCACTACCATCTGGTTTATATGATGAGGAACCGCCAGACCCGATTGGGCGTGTAGTTAATAACGGGCTAATTGGTCGAGGAGTGGAACCTGATGCAATACCTACTCCAATGCTGATTCCAGGTCGATTAGTCAAACCTAAATTTCATAAAGTTACTTGGATGTCAATTTAAAAACTTGTACGCTAATTACTTGGATATTTTCCAGACAGTCCGGATGGTCCGAATGGGCCACCGGGTCCCTTACCACCTGGGCCTCCTGGACCGAATGGTCCTGGTGGACCACCTGGACCTGGAGGTCCTGGTGGTCCAAATGGGCCTCCTGGACCCTTTGGACCTCCTGGACCTCCTGGACCACTTGGACCTCCTGGACCACTTGGACCTCCTGGTCCAAATCCTCCGATTCCACCATTAGGTCCTACTACATGCTGATATGGATCTGCTCCAGGTCCATTGGGCCCAACCACATGATGGTATTGCCCAGAATCGTCAGGAACATAGCCTCCGCTATTATCTGGTTTGAAAGATGAAGAACCACTGCCAGAGACAATTGGCCGGGTACTTAATAATGGACTAGTTGGTCGTGATAAAGAACCAGAAACAATTCCTACTCCGACACCGATTCCTGGTCTATTAGTCGATACTGAAATTAATAAAAGCAACAAATAAATATAAAAGCAAGCATATAAGCAACATATATGAACAGTTTCTTAGATTGTTTCCAGTAAAGAGATATTTAATTGTATGTTCTCAATGGCAATTCAAAAGAGACTTCTCTGACGCCGAAAAACAACCCAAGAAATTCTTAATTTATCAACTAATAAATTAATTACTTGGGAATTTTCCTGGTAGTCCTGATGGTCCGAATGGGCCACCTGGGCCTCCTGGACCGGGTGGTCCGCCTGGCCCCAATGGTCCTGCAGGTCCTGGTGGACCTCCTGGTCCGCCTGGTCCACCTGGTCCTTTTCCTCCTACTCCTCCGAAACCACCACTACCTCCAACACCACCAAATGAACCAACAACGTGTTGGTATGGATCTGCTCCTGGTCCATTAGGACCCACGACATGATTATATTGCCCGGAGTTATCGGGAACATAACCCCCACTATTATTAGGTTTACCACTTCCAAAACCACTACCTATACCGCTACCACTTCCGAATCCAGGTTTTCCTGGAATTCCTGAAGAACCTGGGCTTCCTGTGAATCCTGACGCTCCAAAGCCTGGTTTACCAGGCGATCCTGGTCGTCCCGGGCTTGGAAGGCTTGGAGGGAATTTACTGAGCGGTCCTGGGGGACCTGGTGGACCTCCTGGACCCTTTGGGCCTCTTGGGCCACCTGGACCACCTGGGCCACCTGGACCTCTTGGGCCACCTGGAGCTCCCGGGCCAAAACCTCCACTTCCACCAAACCCACCTTCGGGGCCAATGACATGCTGATATGGATCAGCACCCGGTCCATTAGGTCCAACAACATGATTATATTGTCCAGAATTATCAGGCACATAAGCACCGCCATTATCACCATCAAGTCCCGGTCGTGGAACATATTGGCCACCATACCCAGAACCTGAGCCAGACACTGGCTTGCCCACTCCTGCACCGACTCCTGAACCAAAGCTTACACCAGATCCTGGTTTACCACCTCCTATACCAAATCCTACACCGGATCCTGGCTTGCCGGTTCCGATCGCAATTCCAGATATAGATGGCTTGTGAATAACGCTACTAACACCACTTCCAATTGCTAATCCGCCAGATCCACTTCCTGTTCCGAAACCTGCACCAGACCCAATACTGCCCGATCCTTTTCCAGATCCAATTCCGCTGAAGTAACCTAAAAGTTAAATTCAAAGTAGTTGTTTGCTAACTATTGCATATTTTTTGTATATTCGTACCACCTCCAGCACCACCTGGAAAACCGATACCCGCACCACCTCCAATGCCGGAACCGACACCAGCTCCCAAAGGACCTGGTGGGCCTGGAGGACCTGCTGGACCGAACGGACCATTCGGACCGCTGGGGCCGCCTGGACCTCCTGGTCCTCCTGAATCGCCAAATACAAAGTTATTTAAACGTGCAAAGGGATAACTAATGTATTTTACAAACCTGGCCCAAGACCTCCTCCACTCCCGAAGCCTCCTGCACCACCATTGCCACCAAAACTTCCATGTGGTCCAGTGACATGAACATAACCTGGAGCTCCTGGTCCGTTTGGTCCGACAACGTGAGAGTACTGTCCTGAATTGTCGGGTTCATATTGCCCGGAATTGTCTTGAGCATTGCCGCTTGATCCTCCAGCGCCAAAACCTCCAAATCCTGCACTACCTCCAAATCCACCACCAACACCGCTTCCAATACCTGCACTCGCACCAGCTCCTAAGGGACCTGGTGGTCCTGGTGGACCCGGAGGTCCTGGAGGACCGAACGGACCTTTGAGACCACCTGGACCAGCTGGGCCTTTCGGGCCACCTGGTCCTCCTGAAACCAAAAAAAAATTATTGAAATCTTCAAAACAATTGCGAATGTGTATTACTGACCTGGTCCAAATCCGCCACCACTGCCAAAACCTCCTGCACCGCCGAAACCGCCTTTTGGTCCAGTAACATGAACATAACCTTCAGCTCCTGGTCCATTTGGGCCTACAACGTGACTATATTGTCCGGAATTATCTGGTACGTATTGACCAGAGTTATCCTGACCATATGCACCAGAACCTCCGGCACCTATTCCAGCAGCGAATCCTCCACCAACACCACTTCCAAGTGAAGCGGAACCTCCAGTTACAAAGGTACCGGGAATGAATGGAGATAATTCAGCCGATCCGGATTGAATGGCATTTGAAGAACCAGCACTGGCTCCGAAACCTGGTTTACGAGCACCTCCAAGACCAAGACCGATACTTCCGGTTACTTTACCGCCCTGAATTCCACTTCCTGAAAATTTTGAACTGCCGGCCTGTAATTGTTACAATAAGACTCAAGAATTATTCCTCAAACTTTTCAAACAGTAAACCTTACGTTAACAAATCCACCTTCAGGTAATGCTATAACTGGAATATTAGGACGGACGCCACCTTCAAATTGACCACAACCCTTGGGAAAATAGAGTTCCTTCCAGTCGACGGACACACCAGTTCGGCGTCTGGAACCATCATCGATGTTTTGAAGAGAGCGTTCTCCTGCGGTTTCTGGGAAAACCTCTACTGGTTTTTGTGGTTCGACCGTTCTGTAACCATTCGAATCTGCTACATAATGGACAACACGGAGCAGATCATCGGGTCCAATCCACCCATAGCAACCATAGGTTACGCTGTCTGGTCCTCGAGTTTCGTGATGGAAATGACCAGTCAGACCAATATCGTAACCATACCGATAGGCGCCTGGAAATTTTTTATTTAGTTAAGGTTTTTAACATCCTCTCAGTACCACTGAACTTACTGGTATCGAAATCGGCTGAGTAATATTGGGTATGTGGATTATCGATGTTAATCAGCAATGATCGATAGTCGTGTTTGCCGATTTTAGCAGTGTTTGTCTCTCGCAAAATTATACAAGCGAGGACCTAAAAAACATTAAAAAATTAATGATATTTTCAAAGATAAAATTTGATTTGCATAAGGTTGTATTAGTTTATGACGTCGATTTTTGTTGCTATTTCAAAATATATTAAAACATAATTCCACACTTTCTAAATTAAGCTACGAGTATCAACGCAACACTGGACAATAATTTACATAAGTAATTTAGAATAGAATTTTCTTTATTTCTATCTTCAGATTCATAAAACATGAGCACATCTTAATTGCAAACTCGCAAATTTAAGGAAAAATCCTGAAAAGTAGGTTGAAAATATTCACAATTTGAATTTTGTCGTAAGTGTTTTTCTGCAAACTAGAGCGAAATCGTATCCGATGCGGGACAAAAGGACTTGATTCGCTTACGTCTGGAGAATATTACACAGGTCTTTAATTTGCAAATGATCCAGAAATAAACACTGAATATGAAAATTGGAAAATTTCTGAATATGTATGTATTTTGTTCACAGAAAAGATTATAATGTGTCTATGGAAATATTGCGGTCAATGCCTTTTTTAGTTACTATATCATTCAGTGTGCCAATTCAATTATTGTTCAATAAATTGTAATTAATAAAATTAGGGAATGAATAATAACGCATTAATGAAATGTTTTCATGTGGCGTGGCAAGACAAGTAAAAAACATGGACGAAGCGGCATACTTGCACTAGGTCCTCTCCGCACATGTGTTTCCATTAAGACAAACGCAATAAAAACAGATAACATGTCTGCCCTGTTTACTTAATTGAAAAATACAGGGCAAAAATTGTAAAACTGCAAAAGTAACACTGTCAGCAATACTTGAAATATAAATTTATAAAAAAAAGTAGATGCATTCACGAGATACAATAGCTGACAATATGATGGTCTCAGTAGAGCCATTCTATAACCGCATCGTTTGCGCACAGAAGTGAAATGGAAACATTGTTTCGCACTATGTACATGATATTCATGTTACCGTGTATCTTGTACCGTGTAGTGTTATATTTGACCATGGAAGTACCTACATACATACTTTACGTACAACTTCCGAGTTTTAGTTCGAAACAATTCTAGACCAAACGGAAAATTATGCTTGTTTTTTGCTATGTACTCGTATTAGTAAAGATAAAACATAAATTTAGAAAAAGGTGAAGGGTATGGTGAATACGATGTCCTCGGTTGGCAGATGATTTTATTTTAATATCGAACTGAATGTTACAACGCACATTCCTATCATTTCTTGGGATCGTCAATACCAAAAATGCAAAAGAACAAATCAAAGGTAATGCCTCATTGTTTTGTTGTTAATGTACAAGAGGCCTGAAGGGCAACTCTATAAATATATTTTTAATGAATGGAAACAAGTAGAAAAGGCAGTTGCGTATTTTATTATCTAATTATTTTAAGCAATACAAGTCCAGAGAGAACTATTTTATTCAAAACAGGTGCAAGCTAATTACTTTATTACTTTCATAACTACCCACAAATTTGATATGCGCTCGTGTATATAAATTTTACTGAAAATGTGGCGTTTATTAAACACTAGGCTACCAAGGGAGTGGAACTACTAATTCATAGGTCGTGTCTTAGACTTCACACTGTATTGAATCCTTCACTTAAAGATTTGATATAATGTTCACAAATCGATAGAGATTGGGATTGGAATTGGGATCAACAATAGAATAGGCTAAACAAATATTTTAAGGAGAATAAATATTAAGGAGGATTGCAAGAATAATTATTGTCCTTTTTTTTAATTCTTTCAAAAATACTATAGAAAAATTTAAAAACATAATACCTATATATAAATATTTATTTTGTTTTTTTTTAATTTGATTGTCTTTTCCTGTTATAACAAATAAATTTATTTAACACTACTCGTACGATCAGGAAATTCGGTATCTAAACCCGTAAAAACGACAATTGATAAATAAAAATTTATTCACCTCCGGTTTTTATAACATTTACATTCCATCCGTTCACACACAACAGCATTTTTACGCAGAGAGACGAGATAAATGTAAAACAGTGCAATATGTATGAATTTTAATTCCCAGTGAATTCAAGGTATTTTTATTGAAACAAATGAAAAGGACAATCAATATAGCAACAACACAACGGAATAAAAAAAAATGGGCATAATAAATGTTTAGTTGCATGCGTGCAATTTAAACCTTTTGAAATTTATGACCAAAATATTTATTAATTTTCGAAAACGGAAGTGTCTACCTGCATACACATGTATATACTCGTAGTTCCAGTTTATACAGGAGATACCTTAATGTGCATTAAAACTTTAAAATTGGGTCGAAACATCGAAACTTAGAAATGAATCAGACTACGAAGCTACGAAGATGATACGGACTGAAAAACAACAAGTTAACAAATTTACGATATGGAGAAGGTAAAATAAATGTAAAAATACTTATATGAAGATCTGGTGCATTAATTTAGAAGATGTAAGGTCAACTCACTTGTCGTGAGTACCTGATTCCGATATAATTAAATTTTATATGGACACATAAATACATACTCGCACATATCATGCTGTTAGTAAAATTTCAAGTTGTTACGTATTGCCAGTAACTCAAATTTTGCCGAAATGGATAAGTTAAAGTTAATAGTGGAAGGACGTAACCTTCAAAACATACAGTTTAACAATCAATTTCCCATACCGATAACTTCTTATATGTTGTCTTGCTTTACCCGTCGCAAATACAAGTTTTCAATATATACGAGTACATTCAATAATAATCCATAACTTTGTAAGATTCTTCTGTGTAATTCAAACAAAACATTATTGAGTTACATAGAAATCTAAGAATACCTCCAAATGTACTTTGTTTTCTGTTCAATTGTGTACAAGAACTCCAAATACGCTTGCTATCTGTCCATCCGTTCGCATGATAATCAAGATCGCTTTCACCTAAAAAGTTGAAATTTTGGCTCCACCCGTCAAATAGAATTCGGAAAGCTTCTCGCTCACTTGTAGGAGGAGAGTGGGGCAAAGTGGGCTAGCAAGGTAAAGTGAGCCCCCCTAAAATTTCTAGTGTGTAATAGCGCCATCTCTTAGCAATATAAATGATATGATAAAGCTTCATAAATCATAAACGAAATCCACTTTAATTACAGTTCCTTGAATTTTTCTCATTTTACGATTTTGGTACCGTCTGATGTAAATATCAGTGGTTAATAATTGCATTAAAAAGAATTGTTAGTGAGTGAAAATTGTTTGGAACAGTATCCTTGAGATCGGCGTACGGATTGTAAGCTTTGATGATTATTTAAAAAATATACAAATTTTAGCACATGCTTGCTGTTTAACGTTCATTCGGGGCAAAGTGAGGCCCGGGCACACTTTACCCCATACCAATATAATTTTATTTGATAATTAAAAATAATAATTTCAGCATAGCTAGAACATACAACAGAAAATCAATGCAACAATCGTGGACTGAAGTTACAATGAAAAATATAATAGCTTCTGGTGCTGAAAAAAAATGGACCTAAAGAAAGCCAGTAAATATTTTGGTGTTCCCAGGGCTACTCTTCAAAGCAGAGTACGCTCTCAACACACTTAATTTCGTTTGAATTTATTAAAATCATATTGTTTGTCTTAATTGATCCATTGCCATATTTTTTCGCTTCAGTGTTGGGTGAAATTATATATTATTATAGTAGTGGGGCAAAGTGGGCACTTTGAAGTATGTATAGAAAGGAGTAGATATATTTTTTATCAGGAGCAATAATTTAACTTCACGAATATATGACTAAGCTAACATCCTAAGCTATCGATTTTGCGAGAAAAGAAGGATTTTATAACTATTACCCATTTTACAGAATCTCGGTACATACCTTAGGGGGCTTACTTTGCCCCACTTACCCCTACACTTTTTAGTTGCGGAACTTAAAAAATTGCGGATGTCGAAGTGTGTACAAGCTTAGCTTTATGTGCAACTTTTAAAGCTTTCTGACATTTTCAGAAGTTGCGTACACTTCAAAAATGTTCACTTGTGAATAGAAGTATAGACAAAAATAGCGCACTAATTAAATTAAATTAAACAATCCCACTTTTTATTACAGGTTTGCGGACACTACTTTGTTTATCATGCTGAAGATATGACACTTTAAAAAATAACGAAGGGAGGATATGAATGAATATTTCAGTAATAATTAGCTCGTATCCAGGATTTCATGATATGTACGAGGGGCATTCAAATATAAACGAAATCCTTTTAAAAAAAAAAAAGTTGTATTAAATGAAAAGATACAATACTTGGATTTTATTTTTCTACATAATCTCCCAATAACTCAACACATTTTTTTCCATCGTTTAGGTAAGTTTTTAATCCTTTGTTAATAAAACGAAACGGGGACCGGCGTTATCGTGCAAAATATTAACGTCACGGTTACCTGCGCCTTTTGTTGCGGATTTTGCGGTTTTATTATCACACTATAACATTTCACAATTTAACAAACTAAAACTATGATTCTTAATGCTTCTATTGAAATATTTAGAGAAATTTTCCTCTAAGAAATTGAAATATCAGTTAATATAAAGAAGGACGTCATTTGTGGGCGGCAGGGGGTAATTTCCCCCCCCCCCCCCTGAATTATGTATTTTTATAGATTATATGTAACATATGTGTATTTATATATGAAAATATATACAAACATAACATCTTGCCCCCACCCCAGAAAAGGCTGAAATGACGTCCCTGAATATAAATCTCAGTCGTCGCATTCGAATTTGATCTTTACTACAAAATGAATTTAGTTTAATATGAAATGAATAGATAGACAGATTTATGGATATGATGTGTTTATTTTTTTAATATATTAGATACTATAAATAGCCAAAATAGTAAATTGTGGAGTTCATTATTGATTGATCCATTTTATTAAATTTTGGTCCATTTTTCAAAGAATATTGGTTCCAAAAATATTTTTTGAGTGGTAACCCTGCAGCTGGAGAGTCTTATCATATCCCCATCACTGCCTTCTCACGCTCTCATCCCTTACCTTTCATTATCTGTACTTCCACTCAAAAGTCTCGTTTATATTTAAATGCCCCTCGTATACTTTCATACTAAAATAAAATGATACATTAAAAATTCCTAAATCTTTACTAGCAAAATATCTGATTAATTAAAGTTACACGTCATGTGGCGGAACTGAAAGATGTCAATTAAGTGTGGATAGATATGCAACTGTATCCATGATTGTTTCAAATAATGACTGGCACCTCCTGAATTTGATTTGGCTTAGATTTTGAAGTTTGGTATACGTAGATTTATTAATAGGCTCAGCCAAGAAACATTAATATGAGAGAAAATTGAGCGAGACGTTCGTCTAACCGCAAAACGAAAGTTCAAACTTTAAAACTAAAAAATTACATTTCTTAAAAGGCGTGGTAAAATGGAGGGGCAACACTGTACGAGTATACTCTCATTCTTTTTTAATATCCCCAATATAAGGCAGAACTCAGCATGTGGCCTATCGTAACTGCACTATGTTATTATGCGGATGACTAAATATAATTAATTATGGGTAAGGTTTCAAACATCACATTTCAAGCAAAAAGCTTTTAGTGCAAAAGTCTCCTATATTTTACATAAATTCAAATACCTTTCTACGCTCTTTTTGTAAATATGACATTTATTATTGCGTCTAGAAATTTGCGAAATATGACAAATATGTAGCAAATATTTTATATAAAGTATGAGATTGTATTTTATCGCCAATAGCTCATATCCCTCCAAATTTCAATAAAAAAATGTTGAATACACTTTTCCATTGGAATATGGCATTTTATTATGTATACATGTATGTAAGTCGATAGAAGGAATTTTTATTGAAATGCAAAGTTCCACATCTCTCTAGCAGCATATCATTTCGCTTAACCCCAATATGATTATAAGTACGTCTGTATCTCAAAGAGGAAACCTTCACTAACCTCCTTGGTCACATTCCTTCTCCAATATTTTCCTTCCTTACAAATGTGTGCCTTTTGTACCAATTTCTTGTATAAATATAAATGTTGACCGTTTCAATTTGCCTAATTTGATTTTGACGCTACTGTATATTTGCAATTTTTTTCCTAAAAGCAAAATAGGTTCACGGACATATTCACACCTTTAATTCATAGTGTATATTAAAGCGTCATTAAATTTCAAATCGGTTCAAAATACTGAAAGAGTGCTGCCCCTTTTCCAATAGCTCACTGACATTTTACGAAAGCCTTCGACATTCTGCTGCAGACCTAATCCACCGATGACTTCATTTAATAAGTTTATGCTAAAATGCATTGCGCGATACCATTTATGCCATTCCCTTCATAAATTTGTCATCGCATCAGCAATATCTTGAACAATTTTAAATATTGGTTGAGATTGGGATCGCATTTAGCATTTGAGGCGTCTCAATTTTGAGTAAAACGCGTCAAAAAGGAAAAGTACACATTTCGATGTTGCGCATCAAGCCAAGCTTGAAACTGCAAACTGTGATGTAGACTGAAGTAGCATCTACAAACGGAATTCGTGTTACGAGCGTCTTCGGACGAAGTAATGTTTCGTAAAAAGCAAAGCAAGGTCACAAAGCACAAAATTGGCGTCAATGCGTTTAATGTTCATATAACTTCATTCGAAAAAGAATTACCGACATATTGCTAATGAAATAAAGTGAAGAATGTCATCCATAGCAGTGAAGATCTATTCCACTAGCCATTCTCGTACATATGTATGTAAGTCTTCAAAAGTTGCTGACATAGTTCACGTTCAAGTTGTTGAAAATAGATACTTCTCCCGCCGAAATCAGAAGTAAATATTTAATAGCCTACCTGTTTATTCCATATGCGTAGTATTTTCCACCGATGATGCCTAGCGGCGACTAATTACCATGGGACTAGACGCGGGAGAAAGTGAAATAGAGGCGATCAGTAGTAGTATGTATATGACCTATAGCTCACTAGCTTTTGACGCTTCTACTTTGTATCTGACCGAACTCTTGGTCCATGGTTATGGGCAAATCCGCCCATGTCGTTTTAACCAGCTAAGCCTATGCAGTTGCTGTTTTGGCATTTCAGTTACGCCAAAGTAATATCACTGTGCAAATTAAATAATCGTGGATGACGCTATTTTACTTAGAAGATAGCTTCCCTGCGGTTACTGGTCAGACCTATTATAATAGTTGAGAGTTTTTTGTATACAACTAAGAAAAAAATTATTACCTCAGCGCAAGTGCTGACTCAAGAACCAGATACAATAATTATTATGTAGATATTTTGGAAGTTATCTTGTAATCTAGATGAACAACACTTCCTTTTATGTTTTTTTATGATTTTACCTTCATTCTTAATTTTGTTGCGTAAACGAATATCAATTGCCATGTTTACCTATTTATTTTGTTCTGGACAGGATCAGCAGTCAGCTGAGCGTATCACGAAAATGATTAACATGTTCATTTTTCGTATTACGTATAATTAAAAATTGGTTGCATATCATTATTACATTTGTTAGTTCTTTATTAGATACGCTGGTATAAATATAATCGCGGAAGTTAAAATCTTGAAAATGGAGCAAAAACGTAGATACCTATCTGTACCTATGTAGAAAATCTTATTTGTTAGATGCACGCTTTTTTCAACGAGATAACGAGAGATATGTTCAGAATAATAAGTCTTAGAGCAGACTTTTATTTAAAGTAATAGATTTATATCGTAACGTAACCAGACATAGATTACCAATGCACCTATGTACATAAGTTAACAATAAATTATTCTGTGAGAAAAGGCCGTGACACATTAAAAGCCGAAAGCAGCGGCAGAAGCAGAATTGGTTTAGAAAGCACAGGATCATATGGCGCCTGCTTAAATGAAAGCAGCGGCAGAAGCAGAGACGAAAACAGTGCTACTTTTTCGTTCTAAATTCTAAAATTCTGTTTCTGCTTCAGTACTGCCAACGTAAATCCCTTAAGAATTGGGAATGTTATCAACAATGGATGTTAAATGTGTCAAAATTGTTTCAATATACTCATATTTAATGATCACTTTAAACGAAAAGCTCAGAAAAATCAACGGAAACAAAATATTTTCGTCCGCTCAAACAAAAGACGAAAATACTTGTGACTGTGGACAGTTAGCATGGACACATGATGCCGTGCTTCTACCTTCGGTGGTAGGTAGCATGGACACATTCTTCTCTGCTTCTGCTTTTATTTAAATTCATAAAGCAGAGCAAAAAGCAGCACTGACGACGCTGCTGTTTCTGCCGCTGCTTTCTGCTTTTAATGTGTCACGGCTTTAATTTTTTGGAAGAAAAGTAGAAATTCAACATTATTTTGGTAAAGGATCGTTGTATAAGGGGCACTCCAAAAAAATTTTTTTTTTTTTTTTTTCAATGGATTTTGCACTTTTAAACCAATATCAGTTGTTTTCAATCCCGGGTCGACGTGAAATTAAAAGATATACGTATTTAAAAATTGCGAATTTACTTACCTTCTTGATGTCAGCTGGACTTCATTACGACATTTTGCATGACACCAGCATTGACATATTATACTTTTGTGGTATTTGTTCCACATCAGAATTGGAACATTGCGGGACAAGGCGCGAAAAGTTTGAAAAAATTTACAAAAATTATTGTTTTTAGGTGATTAAAACTCCCTTTTCGCTCCAACTACCTTTTGCGCTGGGTGAGTCGGAGCATTGGGGATATGTTCTTCCAAAACCCTACTTAATCGCCAATGGAAACTTTGATTTTTATCACAGAGACTTCATTACACTTAAGGGATAAATAAAAGCATTCCTAACTTCTAAACCTGTATTACACTGTATGTCACTATGTTAAATATTTGACTATTCTTGCTAACAAATGTGCTCAGATAGTACAATATAATCGTCAAATTTTTGCTTGACACATTATTTTTATTTATTTACCATATTATTTTACTACGCAGTGTCTATTTTGACGGAAAAAATGTGACTGAACTTTTCGTCACAATGTTTTAACCAATAATTTGACATCATGGCATACAGTGTAATACAAGCGTTAAGGAGTACTCAGCCTCCAAGCTTGTTTGGCAACGACAAGGAGACACCATCATTTATAGGTTTCTTGACTTAGACATGGTGATGCGGTCGCCAACCGACCTTTTTATTATTTATTTTAAATTAGCCCTGAAATGTAAAAAAAACACAATTCCAATACATCGTATATAATATACGCGACATTTATCAAAATAAATTGGGTATTATGCAGTTTTCAAACAGTAAAAACTTAATATAATATAAAAAACATGAGGATATTCGAAAGGGTAAAATTTGATATTTGTTGGATATATACAATTTTTTATCGACTTTCATAGAACCTGTTCACAAACTCAGTCTAATAGTGGCGGAAGTTTTATTATGCGCCGTCGAACATCAAAAAATTGATCATCGAAGGTCAGCTCATTCACTCTGAATATTAACATTTGTATAATTCAAGTGAACATCATAAATTCGATTTTGACAAATATCAAAATTTATTAATTATGTCAATATGTCTATTATTATGTTGCGATGATATTTTGGAAGTATATAGATGTAACTATATCCAAGTTTGATGATATCATTTCTCGAGCGATAAATTTCGTGGATAATTTTTGCAAAAATAGCTGTTATTCAATTTTTGAAGGTCGCCTTCTAACATATAAACCGGGTGCTAAAAACTATCTATAACCAGAATCCAAAATAACTGGACGGTAACATTTAAGTCGCAAAGATATTCAGAAAGAGTAATTTATCTCAATAGAGCTTAAAATGCCATATAAAATGCGCTACGGTAATTTTTAATCTTCATATTCTCTAAACAAAATCTCGCAATATTAATTTATGCTAACCGGAATTAAAAACTTTGATTATAATAAATCGATTCCAATAAATATATATAGGGACAACCCGTGTACCTATGGAAAATTCAAGTACTTACAGAAACTAAGGAAACGTATTTAGGGATCTTTTTTCATATGTGGTAACCCTCACTAAGTGTCATTTCGCATTCTTCAACGGTTCCATTTTTCCAGGCTGATAAAAAAAATTCTCGATAAAAGTAAATTTCTGACTTCTTTTACTCAATGTATTTAAAGTTTCAAAACTCGATTTCGTTACTAATCTTTATTAATTATTATTTACATTATAACTGTATCGGAAGACCTTTCTGTTAAATAGATAAAATGCTATGAAGGGTTTTGTTCAGATTGTTGTAAATTGTACTGTGGACAACATTTTACTTGTGCTTTTGGACTGTCCATAGGTACACATATTGTCCATAAGTTTTAAATCTGTTATTATTTGTTTTAAAAAAAGATTTTACTTTAATTTTTGTAATAAATGATTTTGTTATGATAATTTCTATTAAAAATGTGTTTCATTCAAACTGTCTTCAATTACAAGCGCGTCCATAGGTACATTTACCTATGTCCATAGGTACATTGCACAGCGTGTACCAGTGGACGAAAGCTCCAATTCTTAAAACATTCTATAACTAAAAATCTTGTACCAGAAAATAGTAACTAACAACTTCTAGAAAAACTAATATCTTCCTAGACACTAAAAAAAATGAAAATAAAAACAAATTAAAGCAAATTAAAGATAGAGCAGTTTCTATGGGAAAAAATGACAATTGTCCACAGGTACACGAGTTGCCCCTACATATATATATAAAATATGTTATAAACTGTGAATATTCATTGAGACGTTCATTCTGTACGTGTCAAATCAAGTCATAATTATAATTGATGAAGTATCACAGTACCGATGTCAAAGAAGCCAAACTCATCTAATTCTGCATGACTTTGTTGATTGCATCTCTTGCAACTGGAACTAATACAAGGATATGTCAGCAGGTTGACAACAGTCAAGCCTTATAACGATTTTATTTAATAAATTTAGTTAAAATCAGTCGCCTGACGTAAAGATATAATTATTTGAAGAGATAGATAAATGTATTTCGAAGTTTTCCATAAATTTTATATGGAAAATATAAATATTTTTTGTTCAATTGGTGGACATTTATGGGTATATGTACGTACCCATTAAAACTAAAGTTGAGTTAAAACTATAGACGATAAGGTAATAGAATCACCTGCACCCAGAAAAAAATAATGGTACGGAACTTAAAGAGGAGATTTAGATCAGACAGAAAAACGAGATATCTTGAGAAGATTGGGGAATGATCAAACTTTAATATTTTAAATGTCGCTGTATCCGTGTCGGTGTTTTATAGTTTCCCTGTAGGCAGCATTAGAATCTCTGTATGTCGCCATGAGGTTGACATTTGTTGGCAGTTAGTTTGTTAGTTTGGCAAGAAAGAGAATTTTTAATTCGTTAATAAACAAAATATACATTTAAAGGTGCACAGCTTTCGGTTATAACATCGTTTTCATTGCAAAAATGGAAATAAAATGAATTTGAGAATGTTTTAAGCATTGAAATTTTGCAAATTGGTTTTTGAATTAGTTTTATATATCAAATTAAATAATCTGCGAACACTAAGTTTTCATAAGATTATTTTTTTGAGTAAAAAATTAGGTTGGATGTTGCTAAAGCAAGAGCCAGGCAGAAGATTTTTTTCTGCTGTGCTTCAAAAAATTAAATATTTAAATACCTCCCTAAATACATATCCTAGAAGTTAATTGTTGAAATCTTAATACATATGTATAATAGGTAGGGACTACCTGCATTAATTTTTAATTCAGAAATTTTGTCGAATCTTTCTACCCTCTATGCCTTCTTGCAATTTTAAATTATGTATTGTGAGATGAATTTTATCAAAGCTTTTCTGTTTAATTTTTCAAAGCGAAATCTAAATTCTCTTACTTCCGCGAGTCAATTTTTAGCACTCAGTAATTTGCTCGTGGGTATGCTGATGTCATATGAAAAAGAAAATGCTGTGTCGATTTAAAAAGTAAAGCTCCTTGGTGTCAATCGTTTTCGTACGAGCTACTCGTATGTATTCCAAAACAAAATTGAACTTGATGGAGGCGTATTACATTTTGCAAGGCTTTTGCATAATCATCTACATATGCTTAAAATCTATGGGTTCCAGTAGACGCCTATATTATTATACTTCCATATTAAACTATATACATATGTATGTATTATATATTCGGACTCGGGGTCCATACAACATTTTTTAACTAAATCTTAGTTCAAAGTATCCAGCTTGAGGGCGATAAAAAACAAGAGTGTGCAAAATTTGATAGTAGATACCGACATCGATTATTTAGTACAAACTAGTTCAAAATTATTCCATGTCCTTAGGTATGTAATTTAGATTTACATACATATATCTAAATATTGCAATAAAGATTGAAATGTCATGTTTAGAGAAAAAACTTCATCATTATCGACCTTGACCTACCGCTGAGTCAGCCTTCTTACCACTATAACTTTAATAATGGCAGCACCTTTATAATATAAGAGCATTTTATTGCTATCCGCCCCGAGCGACTTTCGTGATCCTTGTGATCTTGGCTGCGAAATAAAGATAAGAATTTTTGGGGTCTGAACTGGTCTGGCAGGTTCGATCGGTATGATGTAAAACCAATCTGCATAAAGTACTCGATTACGAAACACTTTCCCTCTTAATCTCATTTTTAATGCCGTACTGAAAGCGATCGGGAACTTGTTTAAAACTGCCGTACGACAAACACTAACTGCAGCAAGATTCAATTTCCATTTCTTTTTTTGTTTCTGCCGATGATTTTAACACTTTGTATTAATTGAGGTAGTGAAGGAGAGGTTCATGGTCGTGAACTGGAATATTTTTTTTTTTAAGTGTCGGTTTGGAACTGCTCTCTTAAATTGCCTATAAGCTCGAAAAATAGCACTGCGTCTATTTTCGTAACTAATAATTTCCCAAAGTATTGCATAGTGAGAGCCAGATGAGATTTAAAACTCCTTCAAGAGTCTTTCACTTATAGTATGTATATTTTTAAGTAACCTTCTTGGCACACGCAGCAACTAACAGCATACCTTAATTATAAGGTCAATTTTTGACATTTTAACTACAAAATCCCGAATCCCGTTGCTAAAGAAAATACACATTGGATAGCACTTCCTCTTTTCACTGCATTAAACTCGAATGACAGAGGCCAGTGATTCATTTAATTGAGAAGAACTTCATCACGAAATAAATGACCCTACCATTACTTTTGTCGAGAGCTTCTCTTTCAGGATCAATTTATGATCCTCAGAATCCTGGACCTAAAACATACGTACATATGAGTATATGTATGTTAATATCAAATACACTCGACACGCGGGAGTGTTATCCATAACCTCGGTGGCTTCCGTATCTCGCAAATAGATGGTGGCACATAGCAAATTGACGTCACAACGATTTTTCGAGTATGAAGAGATTGTTAGCGTTTCGGGACAAGTCGACATAGTCAAAAGGTAGAGATGATAAATCGATTTGATGTGTAACTTGAACTTGAAGAGTGGTTAATGGAAGGTGTTTTTAAAGCCATAATTGTGGGTTTATTTTTGTTTTCATGAAATAAATGGCACGACTCAACTTCACTACATATTTTAATGGGAAGAGTATTTTGAGCTGTATATTTTGTGCCTACATATAATATTTGAATTTGGCGAGATTATATTACTTTTTGTAATTGATGAGTTAATGAGGCGCAGATTCCCAGCAATTTCAAAATCCATTAATGTAAAAAAAACGATCGAACTCACAACGTAAATTAAACAATGCCATATCGTCTGAACGGTTTATGTATCAAGGTTCAAACTTGGTGATGGAGTATATTTGAAATAAAGTTCTTAGTGAGTAGTGCCCTGTAGTTGAATAACTTTACATTACGATATCTCGTGAACAAATTACACGGGAAATATTAAATTCAATTCGTATGTACAGCTATGCAAGCAGAGTCCGCTAGGTAGGTAGGTACACGTGGCTGCCCGTGAGAATACGGACACACTTAGACCTAAAAGGTCCGTTGTGCTACCACAGGATCATCGAATCCGGTCCTACTCGTCGAACCATTTAGAGCTTGCAATGAAGCGTTGGATTCTCGCGACCTCCATTGCGGCAAGATCACCAAGTAGTTGAAGAAGTAAGCTCCAAGATGAGCTTTCCTTCTAGCGGATAGAGCTGGACAGGTACAGAGAAGGTGAAGGACTGTCTCCTCCTCCTCCTCATCCAGGCAGCTTCTACAGAAGTCGTTTGAGAAGAGGCCGAGTCTTTTAGCATGTCGACCTATAAGACAGTGTCCAGAGTCCGCTAAATGTGAAATCTTTGAGGAGAACAGTAGAATGCGGAAGCGAGAAACTTACAATTTTTCAAGAAAATCAAGTCTTATATTTCGTGAAATATTGGAGATAAGATCTTAGAGAATGTAAAGCAGGTAGGCCCCATGGGCCCTGAGAAAAAAATTAGGGGTACGGGTTGAAAATATTCTCATATTTATATCTCGAGAATTGCTAAAGATTGAAAACTGAAATTTAGTATTTAGTAGTGACACGTTCCAAAAATATAATTTTTAATGGCAAAATGGCTTATTCTACAAAGTTGAAATTCAGTAAGTATATGTAAATTTACTTAGAAATCGATTTAAGCGAAAAATATTTTCAGTTTTGCTTTAGCATTCGGTAGTAGAGCAGAACAAGTGAGCAGTGAAAATTTGGTCCGTATATTCTCACGAATTTCTTCGTATCTCTTTGGTCTTGTAAGATATCGAGTTAATTTTATTACAACGAGCTCCTTACATAAAGGCATAGAAAGAGTTTTCAGTATTTATGAATATTCAACAGCTAAGAGGTGTAAAGAGTTAGCATATGTCTTAAGTTTGATATTGAATTCATTTTTTATAAAATCGTCTAAAATGAAATAACCGCATCCCGAACTATAACCCGAAATCATTATTGTTGTTTTAATGAAGGACCGACGCTACTGACCGTCGTCACTTCTGTCGTACTTCGACTTCAGCCGCTTATTGGACTTTGTTCTTAAAAATATGACAGACTTTTGGCAGTTCTTCAAATAATTATATACATATTAGCCAAACCTAGACATCATAACTTAATTCCATTCTGACATCTATATTCGATAGATTTAGAGCAATTTTTTCCTAATTCAAGTCAAGTCTAATTTATCAAAATAATGGATATTTTTTTAGAACTTAGTTAATAAATTCCTTTCAAATGTTTAGCCTTATTCTAAAAGATGGATAAGAAGAGGAAACTATTTACATCCTGTGACGATACACAATGCAATTCGATATTTATATCTACTTTTTATAAATATTTGGCATAAATATCTTTCGCCACATGCATGAAAATTGATAGACTACTTACTTAGCTTAGATATTATCTTTATATACATATTTTCGTAATTAACTTTCCTGTAAAGTAACTACGTACTATGTAGATACTCGTATATTAATAAATTACAAAGTTTTAATTGAACTACTAAAATAATTTTATACGGATCTATAATACCTCAACCATTTAAAAAACTACTAATCTTGCCACTGAAGTGAAGCTAATTATTTGTACAAACAAAGAGTGTTTGCGTAAGTTTAGAAGTGATGATGGAAAAAATTTCAATCGTTCAATTTTATGACATTTAGTTTCAATACATATTGCATAAAATATGGTCTGAAAAATAATTTTCACGATTCATACACTTAGTGAGTTCTTTGTAGGCACAAAGAATTTGTCACGCGCACAATTTGATTACATTTTATTGCATTTAGTCCAACTTGAATCAATTCATTGGAATTCGAGCCTAGAAATATTCCAAATTAAAATATACCACAACTAAATGAACTAAGTATAACCTTTTAATTATAGCCGCACATGGTTCATAAATCGGAGATTTGATCCATTCAACTGAACTAAACGATTTTCAGGTAAGTTTAATTAGTGAGCATTTTCAACATATACCTTCTAGGAAATTAGTGGGTTCATACATACATAAGTATTTAAATATTATTTTATATATTATATGCATTCACCTACATAAAATCCTACATCTTCCTGAAATATGTAATATAGATATCGATACACAAAAGTTATATCTCATTGATTTTCTTCATACCTCCACGCCATTGATTCCATTACTCACAATTGTGATTTTTTATTAACTGCTTTGCCGCCTACTTCGAGGTTACTTTTCACGTTCTTCTGTCTATTTCTTTAAGTTGATTCATAAACATTTCTTGTAGAAAAGTATAGATAGATATTTTTACTATGAAAGTGTCCCTGTTATAATGACAACATCATAGTAACACCAGTGGCGTAAATGCAACCACGCAGTGGATGATGTGAAGTCATAGTTAAAAAAAATGTCTCTACTATAATACACCAATGTGAAATTCATTCTATGAATAGCATAATAATAATTACTGAGCTTCATTTTTATAAGCCATGTGCTCGCCCCACGCCCCGTTTTCTTTAAGAATTTTAATCCAGAGCTGAATACGCTGGCTTCCTCGTAGCAGGTAATATACCGGCGAGTACATCTTTGACTATCCAGACCTTTGTCGGAGACAAAGTGTAACATTAAAAACATTCTATATACGCGTATTATCTCAGTCTGAGCTATTCCAAAAATATCTTAAGGTACAATTCTTAAAAAATCCTTAACAAATTCCATCTGCCAGGCTATTAGTATATTTTCTACACTGTCGTTAATTCTCCACAGCAATTTTTTCTATATTCACGCTCGAGCTTAGTTTTGATAAATTTTTCTATATTTTATATGTTTAAGTCACATTATGCAGAAATGAATAATGTAACCGGATGATGAACATATTTATATTGTACTACCGAAAAGGATTAACATTAGAAAGTGCTATGCTTGTCTTATACTGCGGACCGTCGAGGACATAAACTTGCAAGTTCAATTGAGAAGCAGAAGTAAATTGAAGACATTATGCCAAATGTATTCTATTTAATGAATTTATATTAAATAATAATTTCACTGCATTGCATTAAACTCTTTCTATTTGCCTCAGTCGATATTCCTGGTAATTAGATAGTATGTGAAACTCATCAAACCAACTAAGAACCTCAGCTTTCTTTACATTGATTTCATAATTACCTACTTAAATTAATGGTAATTACATTACATTATATTATTTATTTTTATAACAAATCGCATTAAGTGATTAATCTACTATGATTTAAAAGCACTTCTCATTTAACTCTTGTTTTATCATTAACCCACTTATATGTTTGATTTAAAAACAATCAAAGATTGAATAATCGCTAGATACTCGTATTTAACACATATTTAAATATCGCGCCATGCCGCCGGCATATTTAAATGTGGCTGCATATATAAATCCATATATAAATAGTTTTACACATGCTGCCGGCTTTTATAAATCCGTACTTAAAAGGTACAGCTACTATATTATAATAATAGTATTAGTAATATAATATACGTTATTATTATATTATTTGCCTAATATCAACAGAAATGTCAGATCCGCAAATAAAATATATTAACATCCTAATATGTACTATCTAGGAATAAATTCCAGTCAGTAGCATGGTGAATGACCGCGAAACCGCATTTAAGAAGAAAATACATATTACGATACAAAGATGTATATAAATTTGTATGTTCATATTTATGTATAATGAACTTGTCATTCAATATCTATTTAGGTGCGAGCATTAATTACATTACATCCAACGACCAGCCACCCAAGTAATGTTTTGTGCAAATAATTGCGTAATACGCGATATTTGATTAAAATATATGTTTACTAGAAATTTTGTATGATTGAATAGTTTGGATGGAAGCTTCAAAACTTGATTTATTATAAGAAGAAAATTAAAATTAATCGTACTTCTTACAAATATTGTATATGAAAGAAACTGAAGTATCTCGGACGATTCTAACTCTTCACTTATTTTTAATTATCTTAGTAATTGGTTTTTTTAATAAATTAGCTTTATGTCTCGTTTACTTCAAATACCTTAAGCTAGAAAATACCATATTACACTGAAATCGAAATTTTATTTACAGTTCTGAATCCGAAATTAATATTCAAAAATTTTATTATGCTTGAATATTCTAAAAATCGATACAAAATTATAATCTAAAACTATCACTTTATATCTTTCAAAGACATTCTTCCATATAACAATTAAACACTCACCATGCACAAAACGGCATGCATCTGCATTTTCGTGAATTTTTAGTCACTTAAAAACCCCGAAGGTAACACTCGTTTATTTGAACACTTTTCAACGATCACTTGTGTGTTTTCAACAAATTCCTCACTAAATCGATAAAATAAAAGTGTATTAGAAGTAGTCCAATTTCCTTCAAATGTTTTATTCTGTCCTATACCTCCAGTATACTAAGTTATAAATTAAAGAAACTGTAGTACTAAACAAACGACCGTTTCATTTCGGCCGATCTTAAGCAACTGAAGACGAGATTTGCAAAAGTTTTCAATTTAAATGTCGATCCAAAGCCATACAGTGATGCTAATAACCTTATACCTATGCAATAAGGTATTTGATTATGATTGTGTGTTTATTTTTTTTAACAAAATAAAAATATGGGTAGATTGGTGATGATCATCATCTCACACATTAACCTGTCGTTGCAGTAACATTTAAAGACGATCGCGATATTCAGGTGAACCTTTCATGATCATCTTTTCTCAGTTCAAATTTGTCGCCCCAGTCGAGACAAAAATCAATTCAACCGTCGTCGTATTTGATCGGCATCAATATCAATGCGAATTTCGTAGTAGGGATCTTATTTGCTACTTATTCAAACTTAAAAAAGTATGTGAACACTATGAAATCCTGGTTTTCTTATTCTTAGTCATTTTTATATATTGCATGTATTTATTTCGGTTAATTTACGTAACACATTTCTACTTTTCAATTATCAGTTTTTTCGGCATCGGACCGATGGTGTCAAACTTTTCATGTTCTATATTATGTAAAGTAGGTTAGTTGAGCGGGTTTTAATTTGAATTATTAAAAATTCATAAATTCGTTTTGCTATTCAAATTGGACATCACTTTCACTTGCCGGCGTGATTCGTTGTCCATTTGCCGGTCAAAATTGAACTTTACTTGGAGTCGGTTTGCGGATGCCATTTAGAATTCAGTTGCATTAATTGAATATCTTTTTGATTTTTTTTATCTACAAATTACTTGTGTAGGTAAATATATCTTTTATGCTGACAAAAATTCAACAACAATTGTATTGTCTTGCACGTGTTCAAGTTTGAAAAATATAATTTTTGATGGTGTTAGAAGATTCGAAAGACTGGAATACAAATCCTGATGTCTTCTAAAGGTTGAAGACCGTTTGCGGGCAATTTGAAGGAGGTTTTACTTGCTGTTCTATGACGAAGCAGAGGATACATAGGAGTCAAAAGTGACTTTAATTTCACGACTCGGTCGTGGCATCCACCACTTATTTACTACTTTGGACCGCTATAAAATATACGCTCATCTTTAGGGCTTTTATTAGATATATTGACGTCACAACAGGCTCAATGAAGGATTCAGTGAAAGAGGTAAACAGACCAACCCCAATTCGAAAATCTAGGGTTTCTATTATATTTTCATTGTAAAAAAGTTTTTGGAGATAAAAAAGTATATGATTATTCTATAATAGAAAAAAGTTTTACATGTTAAACATTTCTGATTCCCTTTTGCACTTTGCAAACTTTATTCATTGCGATATTGAAGAAATCAATTTTCATAGGATAAAGGGACAAGGTTTTGTTATTGTGAAGACTTTTTTCATCTCGTAAACGATATTTCGAAACAAAGCTCAACAATTGGAAAACTCTCATGCGGCTCGCCATTAAAAAACGAAAAAGACCTTTTTTAGCAAAATCATTGAACCGCATATTATTCAAAATATTATGCGTTAATTGAACTGAAAATATAGGGTTTATTTATTCAGATTTCTCGACATTCGCTTGATAAATGATGGTTCTTAATTATTAAATCAATTACTTAAGGCTTAAGCTGACAGTTCAACACGAAAAACCTATATCTTGATGAAATGTATAGTTCGTTTGTGAATTTAGATTACATATAAAACACTTTATTTTTAACCATTTTTGTACCAGAAATTTCGCATCCGTGCCTAGCTGAATGTGGCTTATGACAAACAGTACACGCAGAGCTATACTCAAGTACGCCCACTATGGCAGACCAGCAGCGTACCAAGTTCACGGCTGATGGAAATAGCATCACCAACCAAATTTCATTAATAATCATGCATCTACATATAACAAAAATTAGGTCATATCTATTCCACATTACCTAGGTGCATATGGGTACATAGCATGAATATTACTAGGTTTCAATTTTCTAGTGCTAGCATTTCCGTAGAACTATCATATATTTTTTAAATATTTCCGCAGAAGAGCTACTTAGATTAAAAGAATAATGTTTCACATTAAGCCCTCTCTTCTCATGTAAGTACGGTTTTGTCCGGTGCAGGGATAATGTATATATTTCATATTCGTAACCTTTAATTAGTCACGGTTAATATTGTGGTGTTCCGTTCTTAAGGCCCGAGTGAAGCTTGCTAAAATCGCTCTCAGACATTTATTCTTCTACATGTACACAGTTCTGAGGGTTTGCTCAAGTTTTAGCTCTAGCCAGCAAAATGAACTGAAACGAAACGAAATGAACTGTCAAATTCCATATAAAAAAATTAATATTTCGCGAAATGAGCGAAATATTCATTCCATAAGGCTTTAGCGCTGACTCGCGTTACGGAAGTGCAACTGCAACTCTTGCTAAACATGTTTGCATGGATTTCGATTTTCAATAAAAATTCTATCTTTTTAAAACAAATCATTTTTTATTTGGATATTTTTAACATATTAAAGAGTAAATAGCGTTTGCTTTCGGTTTTGATTGTGGCGTTATTGTGAATGCTGAAAGCAATTACAGGTACAGTAATTAGTTTTCGTTTGCTTTTCGGTTTTCTTCCATTCTCTAAGTTTCTTACCTGGAACTATTGAAGAAATAAACATCCAGTGTTTTAATGACTTTTAAATTGAATCTTTCCGAAGGAGTTGACAAATGCAACGCACTAAAGAACTTAGTCTTACTTTTAATATAAAACTAATTTCAGTAATATTTATTCTTCATTTTTAAAGCGTTTTTGAGTTATAATAGGTTCCGGGAGGTTGATACGAGAGTTTTCGAAGGCTTTTTACATGTAAGCTGCACGAAGGACTCGCTTGATTTTCTGCATATTCCGATTATTAGTTGCAACTATTGGATAATAAATGTACACAAATTTCAACTTATTAGCTTGAACTGTTCAGAAGTAATTACCATTATTCCTAAGCACATATTTTAACGACTTTTGAATAAGAGCTTCTCGAAGAAGTTGACAAATATTATTTAATAATGAACTCAGTACTGCTTTAAAGGATTAAACTTATAGTACTCTATTATTTTATCTCGAGTAAAAAATTGCAATGTACTCGTATATACCACACAAAATCTGATGACAAAAATGTACTGTTTAGTAGCCATAGACTAGTTCTTTTCTTACATTGAGTGAGTGTTTAATCAAAATTATCAGAAATATCTGTCCTTTTTTGACTGAAGCCAGTATTTATTTAGAAACTGAAGCTACTGTTAATAAGACTTTCGTAGTCTCTAGAGCCATGAAATTCTAATCTAATCATCAGCTGAACCGAGAATAAAATTTGTAATTTAAATTTGAAATTCGAAGACTTTCTCCGGTACGAGAAGAATAATTTATTATTTCTTCAAAGGTTCTATTCAAGCAAACTGGATTAAGGATGTCTTTACCTTTTATATACATAATATATTTTACGATGAATGAAAATTGTGGTCGATGAAAAATAAATAATAAAACCAGAAAATTGCGAAATTGATAACTTGTCGATTAACGATGTCTCGGAACAATATATACGAGAATAAGAACTCGATTAAAATTTAAAGTTGATTTTAAGAGAAAAAGTCAGGCAATTTCCAATCATGAATAAATTCTAAAGGAAGTATTTTTTCATGGAGCATCAACTTCTGGAAATGAAGTTTAGTCAAAGAAAAATAAAGTAGAGACATGTATACTCGTATATAGGTAAGTATAAACTGTTTCATTTGAAATGGGAAATTGTTTTTCGATGGTTCTGCGCAATATATGGTATAAACTGAAATTATATCCAGTACTAGAAATTTTACAAAAGTTTGTGAGCATTTTATTATTTTCAGCATTTGAGTTGTGACTAAAGTTGGAAACGAGTAGAAGTTTTTACATGGAGTGTAGGTATCATACTTACATCTTCACTTCGCGCTCTCGCTCTCTCTATGATTTGCAAACTTGCTAGTTGGACCATTTACATAATTTATATAGACTTTTCGTTTTGAGCAAAACTTGTACAATTGGTCCGAATTTCCGACAAAATATGAAATACTCAGTAGTAATGCTTTTACTCTCGTTTAGTATTTAGGAACTTATGTTGTTATCGCGTATTTATTTCTACTTTTTTTTATAAGGAACAACCAGTTCTGTAGCACGTATTTAAGTTTTTAATAGTAAAGTATTCTCATAGACCTGAAATTTCTAAAAATTTACTGCTCTGATATTTAGTGTTTTTATATTTTAGGACTAGTAGACCCCAAAACATTAAAAAGAAATGTCCGTTCAAGGGCGTGTAGATCGCAAGTCAATTACACAGAATTTACAAAATGCACATTACAAATACTGTCGCCATCCATGTAGACTACGTTGCCAGAAAGACCAACTCCAATATGAAAGTTGTTTTCTGAATAGGAGCATGCTCTAAAAATATAATTTCGATACGGATAGCAAGGATCGGGCTTAGGGAGGTTTTTCTTTCTCAGAAACGCCTCATGCTAGAAAGTTCAAACGATATTGCAATAATTGACCTTCTGCGGGCTCTTTATACAGGGTGTAACTAGTACTGAGGTTCAAACAAAAATGGGAGATAGAGGAACTTGTCCTGAGTAGAAAATCGTTCTACATATACTCCCGTTTTTGCACCGTTAAGGAGATAGCGCGATTTTAAGGACGAAGGATTTTCATCGTACCAGTGATCACTGTTTGATCTCTAACTTCTGCTGTACTTAACGTAACGTAATAATTCTGGGCTCGTTGGAAAGGACACAAATTCTTCTTTCTAATAGCTATCAACTGTGTCAATCAGTGTTACACTTTTTGAGAAAAATTCATTTAAATGACACAAAAATAATAAAAAATTAAAAAAAAATACAAAAAAGTCCTGTTTTCTCCAAGAAGGACCTCATTAACCACCAAATTTTATTACATTTTCGGAAAGCCCATAAAATTTCACTATACGTTTGATAACAGAATTTCTTCATATTTGCAACAACAAGTGAGTTCCCTGCACATGTTGGAAATACTGCTAAACATAGAATTTACCGCAAAACAGATGCAGTAATGAGCAACCATGTTAACAACACACGTATTGCTCTTATGTGGGGAAATTATGTTACAGGTAAGTAAAAATATGACAACTAATTAGATAGCGTCCATTTAAGTAAATTAACTAACATCCATTTAAGTTAATTAAGTAATATCCATTTAAGTAGGGCGTGGAGTTTACCTGCTCCCTTAAGGAACAGGAATGACTTCGTCCTACGTAGATTTTTCTGCGATAAAAGCATCGGGAGGAAGCAGCAGCAAACAGAATGTCATAGACATCATTACGAGCAATATGGCAAGCAATAGGAGGTCTTTTACAACGGAAGAAATGGCAGACATGCACTTCGTGTATGGGTTGTGCGACGGGAATGCTAGGCGAGCCGAAAGAATTTACCGGGAACGGTATCCGGACAGATCTCGGTACCCCCATTATCGGATGTTCATCAGCATTCATCGGAACCTTCGTGAACGAGGTACACTGCAGCCGTGGCGGGAGACACAACATCCAGAATGGCGACACTCGGTACCTGTGGCCACGGAGGAGCGCATACTGCGCATCGCGGCTAGGGACCCCACGGTAAGCACCCGCATCGGCCATCGATTAGGCATCAACCACATGCATTTATTTCGTCCTCACTATTATTAATCATACTCCTTCGGCGAATGACGGGTGTCAAACCAGATTTACTTGAAGGGAACGTGCTTGATAACTGTTAGCCCCGCTCCTTTACAATTCAACCTATGAAGAAATTCTGTTATCAAACGTATAGTGAAATTTTATGGGCTTTCCGAAAATGTAATAAAATTTGGTGGTTAATGAGGTCCTTCTTGGAGAAAACAGGACTTTTTTGTATTTTTTTTTAATTTTTTATTATTTTTGTGTCATTTAAATAAATTTTTCTCAAAAAATATAACACTGATTGACACAGTTGATAGCTATTAGAAAGAAGAATTTGTGTCCTTTCCAACGAGCCCAGAATTATTACGTTACGTTAAGTACAGCAGAAGTTAGAGATCAAACAGTGATCACAGGTACGATGAAAATCCTTCGTCCTTAAAATCGCGCTATCTCCTTAACGGTGCAAAAACGGGAGTATGTGTAGAACGATTTTCTACTCAGGACAAGTTCCTCTATCTCCCATTTTCGTTTGAACCTCAGTACTAGTAACACCCTGTATAAGCGTCAGGATTTCAGCGTTTTCAGGATTTTCAATATTCAGACCCTAAGAATATGTAAAACATACATTGTGCATGTTTTCACGAATTCTGACATATCTCTTAAATCTAATGAGTTTTAGAATTCGTTTTTACTTCTACGGGATCTACTCGTATATTTAATCGCCTGAAAACTAATTTCACGATTTTTCGTTTTTTCAACTCCAAGGTTTTTCACGGATTCCAACAAATTTTTAGCGTCAAACTATATATTGAATAGCGTTTACTTAATGGGCTTTCTATAATACATAATCGGCTAAAAATTAATTTCAGGGTTTTGCGATAATGAATTGGTTGTGTACGTTTTATAGAATGCTCTTAGGTCTGATGAAATACCGAATTGGTTTTTACTTCAACGGGCTTTTTATATAAATGCGTAAAAATCATTTTAATGTTTTTTTGATATTTGAATCCTAAGTAGTAAAAGGATTGCATACATTTTTACGAATTCCGCCATATCTCTTAGATCCGATCAGATATGTACAGGGTGGGCCAAATACAAATTTCTTTTTAAAATAATAAAATGAACAAAATTAAATTTTTTTCCATGTATTATGGCTTTATTAGTAAGAGTAAACATTCCCATTAATGATGGAACACAATTTCGTTCAAGTGGCTGCCTCGGCTGGCTGCGCAGTAGCGCATTCTGTCACTCTAATTTTCCAAGACCTTGTTGATGGTTTCGGGCTGTAGCTCACGGATTGCTTGGATGTTATTGGCCTTAAGTGCTTGAATCGTTTCTAGATTGTTGGCATAACATCGGTCTTTCACGGTTCCCCACAAAAAAAAATCCAAAGGGGTCAAATCGCAGCTCCGAGGCGGCCAATTGACATCGCCAAGACGGCTGATAACACGATTTGGGAATTTGGTGCGTAAAAGATCGATTGTGGCATGGGCTGTGTGGCATGGCGCGCCATCCTGCATAAACCAGAGGTCGTCCAAATCCATGTCTTCAATTTCAGTAAAAAAAAAAGTCGGATAACATGGCTCTGTAACGTTCACCGTTGACCGAAACGTTGTTCCCAGCCTCATTTTCGAAGAAAAATGGTCTAATGATGCCACCACTCCACAATCCGCACCAAACTGTCACTCTCTGTGGATGCATTGGCTTCTCGACAATAACGTGCGGGTTTTCCGAGATGTGGCAATTTTGTTTGTTAACGTAGCCGCCGAGATGAAAATGCGCCTCGTCAGAAAAGATGATTTTTCGCCGAAAATCGTTGTCCAATTCAAGCTGCTCTAAGGCCCAAATTGCGAAGCGATAACGAAGCGGATGGTCATGCGCCGTCAATTGCTGAGTCAATTGGACCTTGTTGGTGCATTTACACTCAGCGTTTGAGGCGAGCCTCTATTCCCACCAAAAATTCAACCAATCAGATGGCTCGTGGAGTCGCAAGAGTCTAACATTCTTCAACTTTTTCTCCGACGCACGCTTCCATATGTGTACACACATACAATGAACTGTGGCAGCATGCACTTCGCAGCTCATCGTATTTCTGTCGTTTTGCACTTATAGGCAAGTTGTGCCGCAGAGGCATGTTGAGTGTAAATTGCTTTAAACACAGCAAAGAACACAGCCGACGAGAACCGGTTTGCAGTGGCCTGATGGGGGTAGAGGCTTGCCTCGAGGCGAGCCTCAGGGGTAAGTGTAAACGCACCATGTAAGTGAATAATCCGAGATCTCTGTGCAGAATTCTCCTCAGGCTAGTGCTGCGTGAAATGTTGAGCTGTTGAGATCGACGGCGAGTTGATGTTCGTGGAGTGAGTCTCACACTCTCGGCTACAGCAGCCACATTCTCGTCTGTGCGCACTGTACGACGACGGGGCCATGAGTGTTGTCCACTAGCATGCCAGTCTCACGAACTTTTTGCACAAACTTGCGTACAGCAGGCGCGGTGGGTGCTTCATTTCGGCAAAACTTCTTTTCAAAAAACGCACTGTTTGGGCTACACACTCACTTTGGAAATAAGTTTTCAATATTTCCCAACGTTGTACAAGCGTAAAGCTCATTTCGTTCCGCGGAGGTATGATACTGACTTTCTGTCAAGATTTCAAGTGGGAAACAGCTTTCAGTGTCAAAATAACCTATGATTTAAAAAGCCACTAGATGGCCTCCCTGTATAACTAGAAATTGTTGTCGGGATCCTGGGTGCTAACCTATACCTGGTATCGAAATCTATTTACTCTTTGAATTTCCTTCAGAGAGACCAGCTCTCCTCCTTCCCTGAGAATTCCAATCCAAAGTCTTTTTGGGGAGGGTTTGCTAAGGGTTCTTTAAGGCATAAACAATTCACTGCTACTTTCGTCTCTGAATCTTAATGCCCAGAACATCATAAAAAATCGGCCAACAGTCTACGCGCAACTTTATTATTTTATGGGTTGAAGTTCGAAACGTGTTTAATGCTGAGATGCGGTGCAGGTTACTATGCAAATGACAACCTAAAAAATAATGTTCCAAATAGCCTCCTGGTTATTCCTTAGGTTGTAGGTCGCACAGTAACCTACACCGCATCTCAGCATTAAACACGTTTCGGACTTCAACCCATAAAATAATAAAGTTGCGCCCAGACTGTTGGCCGATTTTTTTTAGTTTTAATTACTCTAGTAGCACATCTACATATAGGTACAAAGTTTCAAATTTCTGGCATAAGCCGTTTCTGAGATATGAAAAACCACCCCCGACCCCCGTACCTTGCTACCCCTATCAAAAAATTTTTCTGGGATATCTCTATAGTAGCTCTATACAATTTTAAATTTTTAGGTTTCTATCCTTTGCGGCCTCCACTCCATCCCACCATCACCCCCTACAGCCACACCCTCAAAATTCTCCGCTAGAGCTGTACTGCTCCTAACTCCTGTACAATTTTCAAGATTATATCTGGTACGGTTCTTGAGATATAAGAATTTAATTTTTTGAATAATGACTGTGCCCCACCTTCCGCGCTTCACCTCCTCCCACAAAAATTTTACATTCGGTAGACTCCACTGGTAATTCTATATACAGAAACAATTTTATCGTCCTGGCACAATTGAGTCGGAAGATATTGTAATTCAAAATTTTTCACTCCCCACCACCATATCTCACCGCCCCCCCACCCCTTTAAATTTGTTAACCCTTTTTTAATCTCCCAGTATATTTTAAGACAACTACAAAGTTTCAGCCGTCAGACATCAACCGTTCAGGAGATATTGATTTTAGAATGTTTCAATCCCAGCTTTCAAGCGTTTTGGACGCATTGTTTTTACCCCCACTCGCACACCCCTCGACGCCTATCTACCATTTTTTGCAAATGGGTTCGCTATCATAGTACTACGTAAGTTCCAACTTTCAGCCTCGTAGCATAAGCGGTTCCTGAGATCTAGAAACCAAAATTTTTCATTTGAAACGCTCCCCCCTCCTTCCCCTTTACACCTTCACCACTCTAAGATACCACTCGTAGGGGTTCACCCATTCTAGCTACCATAAAAATTTCAGCTTAATATCTCAAGGGGTTTGAGAGCTACGCATCTTCAAACGGTTATGCGTACGGCGTCTACGGCGGACAGACGGAAATTTTTTTTTTGGTTTTTTTCAGGTTTACTAGTCCTAAAGCGTGAAAATACAAAATTTCAGGGTAGCAATTTTTTTTAAATTTTAGGTCGAAAACAATACTTTATTATTAAAAAATAATAAAGTAAAATGCGACAAAGACATTGGTTGACGAAATTCTGGGGAGTTTATCGGTCACCTTTCACATGGTATAGCTGTATAACAACACCGACTTGACGCAAGATTTTAACACTCAAGTTGTTGTGTTTAGAGTGGTAAGCATGATAAGTTTTGTGAGCCTCCACATTTTTTCAGCTCCCGTCATCCCTGCCGACAACGCTTCTAAAATAGCAAAATTCTTCTTATATAACCAACTAAAAAGCAATTTCAGAATTTTTCGATATTCAACCTCGCAGTGAAAAGAGGTTTTGTCACCAATTCTTTATGTTTACAAGCCTGTAAACAAACCCCGAAAATGAGGTACATCGACATTTCACACAAAATTGAAATTGAAAAATAAATAAATAACCAGCCAATAGTCTGTATAACTTTATTATTTCTTGGGCAGAATTCCGAAATAGTGCTGAAATACGGTGCAATATACTAAAGAATAACTAAGAGGTTATTTGGAACGTTATTTTTATACATTGTCAGTCGCATAGTAATCTGCATCGCATTCTATTATTAAAGACGGTCCGAACTTCTACTCAAAAATTAACTTCTCTTGAATAATAATAATCCTATGTATGTACCATATGTACAAATTTTCAACTTTGTAGAATAAATTTTTCATGAGATTAAAGTCACATTATTGTGCCATAACTAACCCATGTCCAGATGTACGACATTTATCCCATATTTCGATATCAGACAATAAGACGCATATACCCACTCGTAAAATTAATAGCTTAGATAATCGTGGGTTTCATGGCACAGTACTGTGCTTTTCCCTATACTCCATTTTAATTCCCGTTCGATCTATTATTTCCTTCATATTCTTCGTAGTGTTTGGGCGATATACATTCAAAAAATCCCCGAAAAAAATTTGTAATACGAAGCTTCGGGATAAAAACTCAGATTCGACGACGGGAACGAAATGTCCCAAATTCTATTAGAGAATAACCGATTAAGGCTTTGAACTAGAAGACTAATAGCAGCACAATGTTAATGGTTCTCAACCATTTCGAGTTCGCCCTTTCATATCAACAACGTGCAGCCTGTGCAGGTACTGTGTAAGCTATAACTTCATCCATATAACTAAAATAAAATTAAATAATCACCATATCACAACAACGTACATACTAGTAATTTCAAATATAAATTCAGAAAAAATAGGCGAACCTATACTTCCTGTCGTCGATCAATTTCAAAATACAATCATGATATTTTTCAAATTTATGTTTCTTTGGAATCCGCCTTTCGATGTCCTTTGGGTAGGTACTGTATAAATTTCTCAACTAGAAGCTGACATTGCAATTATAAAGTAGTGATGGAATTTATTATAAATTAATCAGTCCAATGAAAGTATATGTTCATTAGCGGGAGCATGTCTCTGTTAATAAACCTTCTGCAGTCTGCACAGTAATTTACCATACATACGCCATTTCTCAACTAGTTAGAACTCTTCTAAAGGCCATTGGATTTCGGCTTGATTAATAGCATCGATTTTTTCGTCTCTGTGGTTTTACTATACCTTTTATTCGCAATTTTCGTAATCTGCAACCATTTACTCACTGGTGCAGCATCCGTTGCCATTACATTTACGTCTCAATTATTCATCAATTTCTTCTCCATACTGTCCGTTTGAAGGTTTCGTACTATTGCGGAATTGAGCAATAAAATTTCTATCAAACGACGATAAAAATGCCTATCCGAAATAAATAAAACACAAACTTTATTCGCAAAATTACAAACTGTTCAATTTTATAGTGCATATGTTGTGAAATGTGTACTCAATCGAAATGTGGTACTAGGATGGCATTAACTTGAAATTGATATTGAAAAATCTACGCACATAAGACGCAAGTGAATACTGTACCTGCCTAATACAATATTGAATGCAATGTATTAGTCATTTACCAGTTATAAGCAATCAAGAAAATAATTAATAAATTTTGCTCAACGGCCACTTTTGGTGTCAATCTTAGCATGTACTCGTTAAATTCAAATGGTATAACCAGTACCATGCATACATGTGTCGTCCTTTAAGTGCCCAGACCGTGGTGAAGGATAGTAATGACTGTAAGCCAGGAAGGTCAGGTAAGAAGACTTTTGCTTCAAAGGTGCTCTGTGAAAAATATCTCGACGAGGTTTGACTACCCACATAAATCGCTCCACCCAAGCAGGTCTGTCTTCTTTTGCTGCACTATTTCGGAGTATTCAAAGTTCTTCAATAAGTGAAACAATTTTTTGTGATTAAAGTTCCCTACCGATCCTCGTACGCAATATATCAGAGAAGCTTTTTTCAAAATTTCAAGTTGATCGTAATGATTTATTTATTTTAAAAATGCGGTAAATATTCTCAACACCAGTCTATTGGCAACTTTGAATGAATTGAAGGCAAAGCTAATATGTAGTAATTAGCAACTATTTTACACAATAAATTGTTATCTATTTAGTAGACTGGTAATCTAATTAGCCAATATACTTTCTAGTTTTTTCAATGTCTTGGAAGACTTGCACTGAACTTTACGTTTTCAATAAAGAACCAAATTCCAGATTTTTCATTGGGTTGTACTCCGTCTTTCCTTCGGCCGGCAATTATGAATACGCAACGAAACGCCATTTTGGCGCCATCTTCAATACAAAAAGCGCTCAACTAGACGTATTACTCCGGTAACAAAAATTTTTATTTGTTATACCAACTGTGATCTTTTACATAAATTTAATTTGCAAGGTGCAAAAATCCATTTTTCTGTGCCGTTTCGGCGTTCAAAACGATAGCACCGTTTACCATATATTGAACGAAGGGTACGTTCATTTCAAATAATTTTGTATGGTTACCTTGAATAATTCCAAAATGCCACATTCCGGATCACAACAGACACGGAACATAACCAGATTTTAATTTTTATTTAAATAAATCAAATTTTCAACTGAGAAGATGTGTAAAAAATTCATAGCACAAATATAATGAAGCGCAGCGATAATTGGTTTTTAGTCGGTTGAATAAATTTGCGTCGGGCAAATATCAGACGAAAGTCTTTCAAGTTTAGGAATTTCGGTTATTTATAGTATATATTGTTTTTATACTAATTTAGTAAATATTATCCTTTTTGCAGGTTGTCGTCAAGGCTTTCTGATTGTTTAAAAAAAGAAAGGAAGTTATGCATAGTATTTTAGGTTATCATCAGTCTGATCTATGGACAATTAATTTATTTCGATATTCTGATGAGCTGGATTACTACACTTGAACTTTTATCATGTGCTCATGGCCGTCATTAGTAGTAGTAGTTTAACTATAATAGGAACTAAATGGGAAATAAATTTTTCTTAGTGAACAAACAATAATAATCATTAAATATCAATCAAATTCTTTCATGCTGGGAAATCGGGTAGTAAAATTAAAAAAAATGCCACTACATCTTAAGTTTGAACAATTTCTGTTTAATAGTCTCACGGCTCAGTTCTTCTCTGTAGATCTTCCGCCTATTGCGGTAGAAGAAGTGGTTAGTGCGGTCAATTATAGTGTAATTTAATAGTTAAATTGAATCACATACTAATTGAATCACGTATTACTGTAGAAGAGATTTATATCCCCAATTAGAGTCATTCCTTAAAAAATCGAACAATCATTTTTGGACTCATTACAGATTAATAAATTACAATATTCAAGCTTTGAACTACGAAGAACTTTTTTCTTTTGAGGAGAGAAGGTCGGAGTGATATAGAAGCTTAACGAAAAACTTATATTAGTAAGTTAAAATGGTTAAAATGGTCATTATCCTCATTCGTTTTTGTTTTTTTGAGATCAAAGGTTGGGTGTGGGATCATGTAAATAATGGAAAAAATTAGAATTGGATTTCGCAATTTGGAAATTAATTGTTTCGTGTACATACATACATGTTTTCCATATTTTGAGATAAGTGAAATAAAGATAAAACAGGCACGTTGCCAGTGTTTGGTTTCAAGGGTCTGAAAGTCTATGATCCTTAGTTCATTAATGTCGGGGTTGGGAGGTTGAACCCCCCCCCCCCCCCCCCCTCTTTATTCAATAGAGAACTTTGCGAGCTTTTCTTGACGACAGATAAATAAATGATAGACGGACAGACGATTTTTTTTTGTTTTTTGTCCTAAAAAGTGAAAATACAATATTTCACGGTAGCACATTTTTTAGAAATTTCAGGTCGATCACAATACTTTATTATTAAAAATAAAAAATAATAAAAATAATATAATAAAAATAATGTCAAATCTATTAAGAATCAACAAAGGTTTTGACTTTTTCCGTAATACGAACTGTTTATATTCGAATATGTTCGAAATGCCTTGGAGGGGTTCCGAACACCCTGGTTCCTCCTCTAAATATCTGCCTAAGTTTGGCACATTAATATTTAGCTATTATACTACAATCTAGTATGAATTCCAATAATATCTTGATTACTGTTATGGACTTTTCAATTTATGAAATACCTAATATCAGATTATGAAATTGAATAAAAGATTCAACAAATTAGTCGATTTATATCCGGTAGGTTTATTTCTCTTTGAAAAATATCAAATAGCTTTATATCATTTACATATTTCGAGGACTACCTTTATGGAAAATACAACAATTAATATTAATAAATTTTAATACTAGCCATCTTCGCATCTATTGTGCACATATAACAGGAAGTATAACTTAGATACCGATTAGCCGTATTGTCCTGTGTTTCAATATTCACAATTTTCAATTGTTCTTGTTGCTGACATTCAAAAAATCCAGTTTTATCGCTACTACGGGCCTTTAGTTTTTTTGTTTCAAATTGTGCTTGCAATACAATTTAATAAATAACTTGCTGTAAAATTATGCGAACTTTCTGCCCGCCAGTCGAAATCAAGATGCTCAATTCAATCCCAAAACTTTGCATCATATAGGGCCGGTTTCACAGTGCGAGCTTAAGCTCTGGCTCAATTGAACCTCAGCCGGTAACTTAAGCTTTAGCTCAAGTCAATACTGTTTCACAGTCAAGGTTTGAGTATAGTTTAACGGAACCCTGCTTAATGAATAGTGTAGGTCACTGTTGTGACGGTTCTGGCATGTTCGTAATTAAAAATTTTCAAAAAACGGTTAGAAACGCGAGAATGGGTTAAGAAATTGCTAGCGAGAACTTTAATTAACATGGCAGATAAAAAATGATGTCAGAATACAACAATCAGAACACAATAACAGCAAAAGGAAAATTACATTTGCCCGACCTGCTTAAATGACACTTCGCCTACTTACGATCCGAGCTCAAAGTTGAGCTCTTGTATTCTTCATTGGCTTAAGTTGAGCTCAGTTTTGAACTCATGGAACATTACTGTGAAAGTGAAACAGTGATACCAGTTGAGCGAAAGCTTAAGTTGCATTTGAAGCTTAAGCGCGTACTGTGAAACCGGCCCATAGAACTAAATCTTGATCGGAACGCCGTCCATCGTACGCAAAACCGTTTGAAGGAGCGTAGCTCACAAGCCCCTTTAGAAATGAAAATCTAAATAAATTTTTGATAGAAGAAGCAAAAGGTACGGAGGTGGGGTGTGGTTTTTCATATCTCAGAAACGGCTTATGCTAGAAATTTGAAACTTAGTACCTATATGTAGATGTGCTACTAGAGTAATTAAAACTAAAAAAAAATCGGCCAACAGTCTGCGCGCAACTTTATTATTTTATGGGTTGAAGTCCGAAACGTGTTTGATGCTGAGATGCGGAGTAGGGTACTATGCGACTGACAACCTAAGGATTAACCAGGAGGCTATTTGGAACGTTAATTTTTAGATTATCAGTCGCATAGTAACCTGCACCGCATACCAGCATTAAACACGTTTCGGACTTCTATCCATAAAATAATAAAGTTGAGCCCAGCCTATTAGCCGATTTTTTTTGCTATTTTGGGGATCTACTAGTCTTAAAACGTGAAAATACAAAATTTCAGGATAGTATTTCTTAAATTTCAGGTCGATCACAATTAGAAATCAAGAAAGGTTTTGAATTTGTTCCATATCCGTTTCTTGATTACTAAGAAAAATCATTTTCACTTGTTAGTTCGAAGTGCATCGGGGTGTCCAGAATGCATCGTAAAAAATGCATGCCATGCCCTATCTTTTACTGTCCACTAAAATTACTCTGTGCACTCGACTATATAGAATTATTCCAATAAATACTCTGTCTCGGATTTGGTCACGTCACGTCACAATTTCATTAACTCCATCGCCAAACCTGAAGGTGGCTCTTTAAATAAAAAGGTATGTTTGTGATGTTGATTTGTTAATTATTTCTAAACTTATAAAGCCTTTTATAGCGCACTTTTGGAATCACTTTGATGGCACCGAAAATGATCTAAAGAAGGATTAGCCCGTAGGAAAAACATTCACATAAATCCTTTAGCTCCTTTAAGCTCTGCATTGCTTTGTTCGTTGTGTTACGGAGCCCGCACACAATAAATAGCTTTATGCTTCTTTCTAACTAAATGTTACCTGAAGCAGGGAATACACAATACAACGGTTGTACCGACGTGTGTTGTTGCGATATCTGTCCAACGGTTGTATGCACGGTACACACGATGCGATTTGCTTACAATTTTCTTCCAACAAGATTTCATAGTTATTCCCAATACAGTTTTTGATAACACAGAAGCACCAAAAGTTTACGAATGAAATCGCTACAACAGTTGTATTCATGATAATACACTATATAATATACATACAACCTGTCGCATGCGACCGCCGGTTTTCGGTTGAGATCATACAACCGTGCGATATCGGCCCAACCGTTGTTTATAAGCGCATACACGATACAATCGTCGCATACAACAACAACAAATTGGGCCAACAGTTGGTACAACCGTGGTATCGTGTATTCCCTGCTTAATGCTTGTATGACTAGTTGTAATGCCGGTGTTCCACCAAACGGACAAAACAAAAACTCAGCAAGAGCTCGTATCGAAAAAAAACTAGTCTTTGACTTTTCATCATTTTTTTACAAACTCGTGCTTTTTTCGACTGTTTCTGTTCTGTTTATCGTGTCCCGACCAGAAGCGGTAACTTCAAAAGGTTTCGGTGTGTTTCCGAACTGAGTCGCCTCGTGGAGATACTGAAAACAAAACTGCGATAAGGCACTGTCGGTTTGGTTGAAACAGTGTTTTGGATTTCTTCGAGTTCGAGTTTTTGTTTTTGTGCTTTCGAAAACATGAACAAAACAAAAACTTAACTTGTCTGTTTGGTGGAAAACCGGCATAAGCTCAGAATAAGTGCTGGAAAATCATTTTATGTGACAAAACGTCTAAAATTGAAAGAAGAAGATTACCGATTAAAAAAATCTCATTTTTGACGCTAATGACATTTTCTAGATGAAACTTACAACTGATTCTTTAGAAAAATATGACTTTCTAGCGAATATTATAACAGTAAATGATATTTTCTAAAAAAAATTTATGTTTATGCATAATCAACTGTTAAAAGAAAAAATCTGCCAACAGTCTGGGCGCAACTTTATTATTTTATGGGTAGAAGTCCCAAACGTATTTAATGCTGAGATGCGGTGTAGTATACTATGAGACTGACAACCTAAGGAATAACCAGGAGGCTATTTGCAACTTTATTTTTTAGGTTATCAGTCTCATAGTAACCTAATCCCACCTCAGCATCCTCGTGGTGTAATTGGTTCGGAAGATATTGTAATCCAAAATTTTTCACCCCAAACGATTTTGCTTACGGCGGACGGCGTACGGAGTACGGCGTCTACGGCGGACAGACGGACATTTTTTTTTTGCTTTTTTGGTGTTTACTTGTCCCAAAACGTATAAATACAAAATTTCAGAGTAGCAAATTTTTTTTAAATTTCAGGTCGATCACAATGCTTTATTATTAAAAAATAATAAAGTAAAATGTTATAATTAACGATTATAGCTAATTTTTCAATACCTATAGATTTCACAATAAGCCGAAAATCGAAAGTTCGTATCGGAAAATTTGTTCGGTCTTGTGTAATTGTTTACAGCACCTTAATATTTGCTTTTAACAATGGTATTGTAGACTATGTAACTATCTGTGCCTTGCAATCAAAAATAACATTCGATTCTTTGCATTATAGAATATTTATCGTAAATTTCTATTATTATTGTTAGAACCCGACATTTCTGTCAATTGTATGATGCATGATTTATTTTATAGTCACCCTTATTCTGGAAACCGCCGCCGGAAAGCGATATGCGATTACCCCAAATTTAAATTATAGAAAGCGCGTGAACATTTTTGACGCTAATGACATTTTCTAGATGAAACTTACAACTGATTCTTTAGAAAAATATGACTTTCTAGCGAATATTATAACAGTAAATGACATTTTCTAAAAAAAATTTATGTTTATGCATAATCAACTGTTAAAAGAAAAAAATCTGCCAACAGTCTGGGCGCAACTTTATTATTTTATGGGTAGAAGTTCGAAACGTGTTTAATGATGAGATGCGGTGTAGGTTACTATGCGACTGACAACCTAAAAAATAACGTTTCAAATAGCCTCCTGGTTATTTCTTCAACACCCACACCCCCAAATTTTTCCCTACTAGAGGTTTACCGACCCCAACTCCTGTAAAATTTTCGAGGTCATATCTGATACGGTTTCTGAGATATAAAAATTACATTTTTTGAGAAATTGCTGTCCCCCACCTTTCGTGCTCCACCTCCCCCCTTAAAAAATTTACGTTCATTAGACTCCTCTTGTGATCCCATATACAGAAACAAAATTTTATCTTCCTGGTGCAATTGGTTCGGAAGATATTGTAATCCAAAGTTTTTCACCTCAACGGGTTTGGGACCTACGCGCCTTCAAACGATTTTGCGTACGGCGTATACGGCGGACAGACGGAAATTTTTTTTTTTTGCTTTTTTGGTGCTTACTAGTCCTAAAACGTGTAAATACAAAATTTCAGGGTAGCAAACTTTTTTTAAATTTCAGGTCGATCACAATACTTTATTATTAAAAAATTTCATGGAATAGTACTATTGTACTTATGAGCTACCTTTTCGGAGATTTACGCTACGAGCCCACTGTCCAACTGTCGCGAAAGGTAATGAATTGGGAAAGGGATTTTTGGAAAGGAATATTGTTTGAAAAGTAAGGAAAGGTGGGTAAAAGGAAAGTCTAGGTCCTTGACATAAGCGGGATTCGTACGCGTACTAGGCTACTTCAGTCACTTTTCTTTGCCTTTTTTCAATTGATTATTTTTATTATAAATCAAAACTAGTATAGCTAAGATAAAAATAAACGTTAACAATATCTACAATTATTACCGAATACTAATCACTGTGCTACCGTTTTGACTGACTCGACTTTGAAAAATTAATTGTATAAATAATGATAACGAGAGTTATATATATCATTTTGCATATTCAAAAAATATTGAGATTTAGATTTATGATACATATTTCTGGAATTTTCAGTTTTAAAAGATCTTGCCGTTTGGTTGGATTTCTCATCCAAGCATCATTATGCAAGCATATGTATTATAATTCTACTTGACGAATGATCGGTTTTCTATCACGAGTCACAAAAAATATTTCTAATATTTCCACACTTATATATCTTTATTATAGCTTGGGAAACAATCCAATATAAGTTTTTAAAGCTTATAGCTTTTAAACTTAACATTAATGTTGAATATATAAATTATGACAATATATTTTCTACCCTACGATACGACTGTCAACTTTGTCTAGCTGTAAAGAACAATCTGAATTAATTTTTCTTTTTAATATATGTACTTAATAACAACATTGACATTCCTCAACTTTTAAATCTATTGAATTTTCGTGTGCCTAGCATTAGAACTCGTTCTCAGAAGATTTTTGAAATTGAAACCCACCTGATTGTTTGCTGATTTGTTTGATACTAGCATTGCTTTCACTAAAGCATTATTTGAATCATGAATATTGAACTGTCACCATATGTATCGATCACAATATGTATGTACTTTATTATTTATAGTAATAAAAGCATTAAATCATTTCATAATTTGGGAACAGAAAATAAACAAAAAAGCTATGTACTGAGGCTGAGGGCCTAACAATCGACGCAGAAAATTACAATGGTAGATTGAAGTCATAGCACTAACCTCAATATAAGAAAGAAATAACAAATTTGCATATAACTTCGAGAAATCGATTAAGATTCAATAGCTAATGATCTGCACAACTAACAACGTCATGTAGCATGTAGATATATTACTAAAGATGGCTGTTGTAAAATCACATTACAGGAAGCCTACCTCCCTGCGACGCGCCTATAATTTCCCATTTCGACTAGATTTACTTTTGCAACGAATCTGCAATTAGAATTAAATGGCGCCCTTAATAAAGCGTCTTTTTAGACCTGTTCTATTAGAATACCACAATGTATTATATTACTAGCGGTAGTCCTTCATGTGTATAGTACTTTTCGACGATGTAACGCTGGAACTAAAGATAATGTATTTTAATTAATAATAATTAAAATAAGAAGAGTCTCTAAAACATCTCTTATTTGCAAAATAGAGATAAGCGACTGATTATTTCAAGCTGCACAGCCTAAGAAGCATTACTTCAGGCCAGAAAATCTTTTCGCAGTAAACTAGTTTCTTCTTTCGATTGTGGTTTAATCAAGCATATGTAAAGTTGCAGCACTCGGTTTTCTGACCTGTCCGTTCAAATATGGCGAACCGTGTAATGTAGACGCTTCCCACTGCAGACACCCTCCCTTCTTAAGATGGAAAATGAGAACTAAATCATACTATCCGGTGCGTGTACAGCGAACTCTTCATAATGATTGTAAATTGATGGGATTTACGTTCGTTCAATAATTCAAATGAATTTAATCTCGATATGTGGATGCACCGGTTTCGCTGGCATATTGATGCAATTTTATTTTCTACGAGCGCATCAGTTCATTTAAGATGTAGTTTGTGCATATGTGATGTGCATCTACATACTTATGAATGTGCACATATTACCTATATATGTAGGAGGTACCACAGTTGGCATAAGGAGACACAAATCAATTAATTCTGTCATACCTTTCTACAATCCCGTTGGACCTCCGACTTTTGTACTCCATTAGGTGTGACCCTGGACAATAATCTTAACCTGTAGTCAGGTCATCAATTGACTGAAATAAGTGTTATTTTAGACGGTCATGTGGATTGCGTTATCTCCAACTTCAATTTTGGAAAAAACACCTGATGTAAGGATGACCCTTAACATATTAGGAAGACACTGTATTGTGCTGTTATACTACGCTCTGTGCTCTGTATGCCAAACTTATTAATTCTGCACTATTCGATTCGGCACAATGATAGAAACAGGATCGGATTGGAATTATGACTCGCAATTAAGAGTCTCAATAGGTACTAGAACGCTTTACGACTTCTACCTTAACATGAACATTTTTAGCAACATTATGTTCTTTCGTTTCGTTTTCTTGAAGCCCAGCACAACACTAGAAATACAAAATTAAGATGAGTCATATTTTTGGTGCTGATACCGTTGCCTCAATAGATAATGAGTAAATGATAAATGAGTTCTGGAAATTGTGAGACGGCAATAAGTCTACCAATTATTGTCGATAGATGCATCTCTTAATGGTTTATAGAATTCTGCAACTTATGAATTGCAGGGATTCCATGGAATTAACAAGAAGATAACTGTTATCAATGCAGGCCCGTATCTAGAGCTTCAGTTCGAAGGGAGAATATAATTGCTAACATATCATAAAAAGTGTGGACAGAACTCGTTTTGGACGACGAAGGCAGGGAAGACCCCCACTGTAAATACGGGCTTGTATCAATGGATGTCTCTTATTTCACTAATTATAAGATAAATTGCTTCCTCGTACTTATTAGGGGTATTACATTTTAATTTTACTTCTCCATTTTTTGAGAGATTAGCTTCTCTTTTGCCAATTATGTACTAATTTCTAAGAGCTCGCTGAACTGCATTTCATCAATAAGTTGTATTCAGTCCAAAATTTTCCAAAATAAATTAGCGTATGTATAGCATGACAGTATACAGTAAGCTTCTTTGGGATTTTGAATAGGTCATGCTAATAGTTCGCAAGCAATATTTCAGGTAAGAAAAGATAGGATGACCACCACTTTGAGAGCAGTGGCGTGGCGTCCATGGAAGCAAGGGAGCATTGCTTCCTTTACATTTTGCTGAAAAATATCTGAAATGCCGTTTTTCTAAATCGCGCGGAAAAATCGTGAAAATAAATTCATGTTTCAAGCATTTTTTTTGGCACAGTCTAAATAAATGTTCGTAAGAAGCTTCTCGTAAATATCTCACACAGCCGAATTGGTAACACTACGAAAAGGCAAGCGAAACGACACCAAGAAGAAGACACTTCGAAGCAATTTGAAAGTTGCATTTTTGAGCGTTCATTTCATTCCGTAGTGACGTCATGAAAAAAAATTTTCGAACACGGAAGGATGGAAGCAATGAAGAATTTGCTTCCACGGGTAGTAGAAAAAATTCTTGGCTGCATCAGAGAAGTTTTCAGCAAACTTAGAAGCTACCAGAGTAGAATAGGAATTGAATTCTGAACAAGGTTTGGAATTGAATTGATGTTATGGGTATGTGTGGTAAATAGATCGTTATATTTTATTTGATTTTTAGATCTTAGGAACCACTTACGCTCGGAGGCTGAAACTTGGAACTTATGTAGAACTATGATAGTGGACCCATTTGCAAAAAAAATTGGAGAGAAGGGCTAAGGGCTCGAAGCGCTTGAAAACTGGGGTTGAAACATTCTAAAATACATATCTCCTGAACGGTTGATGTCGGAAGATTGAAACTCTGTAGTTGTCTTAAGGGATAATAGGAGATTAGACAAAAGCTAAAATTTTTGATTCGAGTGGTGGGGTGTAGGGGTGGTATTTGGATTAGAATATCTTCCGAACCAATTATACCAGGAAGATAAAATTCGATTAGCTAATGCGAGCGGTTCAATTAAAACGCACTAAATTTGTAGAAAGCATATTAATAGAAGATTCTTGATATTTACCAATTGCTTCCCCTTGTTGAATTATCATGCCACGCCACTGTTTGAGAGTGATACCTAACATTCTTTAAAAAAGATAAGTAAACATATTGTAAACTTAAAAAATTCGAAACGATCACGTTTCGGGTATTCCCACGAAGAGTTTAAACCTGACATTTAATTTGAATAATAGTTTGCAAGCTTGACATTATCGGACTATGCTTCATTCCGTAGGAATAAAAAACCTTGTCCATATGACAATAATCGAAATCAAAATTTAAATAAAAATGTATGAAAATAAAAGTTCCTTGACATAATAGTCGAAAATTGCCGAAACTTAATTCGTCCCACACCCGACTTACTCGTTTATGCATCTTTTGTTTATCCTATCAATAAAACTATATTATAAATCTCTAATAATATCATAAATAAAAGATGTCGTTTTTGCTCCCTACTCAACTGACCTGCATCAAATATCTACTGTCCATCAATTTCCAAATTTCGCGGTCACATTAACATAGACTGACCTCTTCATCGTCAATTAATCACCGACGTTTGATGGAATTGCGACATAGCAAAGATCTTTATGCAACTGAACAGATCTTCGAAGAATCTGCACAGCTTGGCTAATTGATATCGAGCTTCGTGGCGCATCGGAAGAAAGTGAAAGTGTTCGAAATAAAATCTTCAGATTCAGACGTGGTCGCGAAGCTTACCCTTCAATGATGAATGAACCCGTTGATAAGACCTTGAAGATCGTACCGCCACATTCAAAACGTAATCTCGCTGGGCGAGATTGTCCCATAATTATATTTCGTCTGGTACACGCGGCTTATGCTATTATTATACGATGTGCTGGGGAACTTGATCAATCAATTACACGAATGATTAATGCCAGTATGCCTCTTAATCATCTGATCGTGGATTTTTCGTAAAGTCGACACGATACCATTTTGTCACAATCGACTTGTTTTTCGAGTAAAATATTGCAAAGAATTATAAATTGAATTTAACAAATTTGCAATATGTACGTACATACATATTTAAAAGTTCGTTAAAGTTTTATTGAATTATCGATAGCGATCTTCAATGCCGCCACCGCAGATTATATTCTCACAAGCCCTAAATAATTAGTTTATTCGATAAAATAATGTAACCTTGATCTGAAACTTTGTCAAATTGCATTCATCTGAGAGGAGAGCAACGTACAAATACCTGAGAAAATACGTAATACTCGGTAAGTATTATATGAATGTACCTATACTTATTCAATGCTCGATTTACAGTTTGTGGATCAGAAATGGCATATGTCAGAAGGAAAAAAGTTTCAAGTGCAAATCATACATGCTCTCTTCGAATTCATATTAGACAGACGTGTTCACGTTCACCTTCGAAACCAAAATCGTGCTAATAAGACCGACATACCAATAGCTTCAACGTGACTATTTGGCACCTTCTTCAGTTATGTATTATTTGTACAATTTTTCGAGTCATTTCAAGATCGATTCATTCAAAAATACGAAGTTACTCATATGTAACTTACTATGCCTAGTGGAATTTAATCTATTTTAAATTTTCTATAACAACGAATCCTAATAAACACACTGATACAAGAGGTCCATAAAGTTTAGGAGTTATCCTCCGGCCAAAGTCGAAATGTGACACAAGTTGTAATCTTCTGTGTAGTGCCTGGATTGACACAACCAGCGTTACATTTCGACTTTGACCGTGTCGTAGGACTATAATCCAGAATCGAAATTGAACGGTTTTCTTTCACAGGAAGGACTTATGCTACAAATTTGAAACTAGGTACTTTCATATAGAATGACGAGAAAAGTAAATTCAGTAAACAAATTTTGAGATTTTAATTGGCGTATGGGTCTATGTTAAAAATATTGTAGTGAATGCCATTGAGGATATGAGAATTGAAAAAAATTTCACTGAAAAGATCAGTTTGAAAAGTGTGTTTTTTAATTATCACGTTGTATTGAATTATCAGAAGGTGTATCATGCAATTATTCGCAGCAATCTTACAGCTAGTTTTTCCGAAGATTCCCCTATATGTGCGTTCCTGAACCAAAATTCATTACTGCGAATTAACCCAAACCAAAGTGGGCCAAATTACTTTATGATTCAGGTACATGGGCTGAAGGCTGAAGTTCACCTCACATTTAAACCAATTTTGTTATTCACTACGGTATTATTTCTAATCACAGGTTGCTTCCAATAATTAACGCAATATTTTGGATTTTGATATCAAATGCCTGCGAAATCTGTATATATATCACATGCACCGGCTAGTTTCGTCCTCCAGCTACCATTTCGGCTTAATTTTAGTTTTTCAAAAATAAGAATGCAGTCTAGCGTAGTATACGAACCCATGTGCTGAAGTTGAATTTAATAATAATATAATAATAAAATTTAATTTTAATTTTTTTATTTTAGAAAAACAAAAATAATGCCGAAATGGCAGGGAGTAGACAAACAAGCCGATGCGTGTGGTCTGATTTCGCGAAGGCTTTAATATACTCCTAAAAACTCAAAAGATACGGCTACAAGCTGAACTGGGTTAGCACCTACCTGTCTGGAACCGGCGAATGAGGGTTCCTGTCAAAATTTGTACGTTGAATGATTTTTGGCAGACAAATTTTTAACTTTGGTTTGTTGAATGTTTTTACAGTACGTTATCAAACTGGGTTTGGGTTTGATAAAAGATTCAATCGAGTCCGAAACGTCACACAAAAAAATAAAATAAACATTATTTTACACGGAAAACTGGTCTTATTTAACTTTGTTTAGCACGAGCCTTTTTATAAGTAACATAGCTGCATTACATGATTGTGTGGAAACAGGATCAATAAGTATTAGGTTAGATTAATCGGAAAATTTTATCCATCATGGATTTAAGCATAAACTTTTGCCAAGCCCTCTAATTAAATTGCAAAAAAATTCCAAGCAGATTAACATTACCAGCAATTTGGAATTGTAACCAGTCATCAACCTACGTCAATTCTTACTCATATAATTTTGAAGCTATTATTAATCTAGAAAATTAAGAGAACTGTTATAAGAAGAAACCAGTTAACATTCAAAATTCATCGAATACCTACTTCCATTTTGAAAAATTACATCACCTTTCCAAGCTACTTTCAAGCCGCCATAAAAAGAAATTGCTCTTCCCCATCCTCACGTTTATTGTATTGATGATCATATTATAGATATTGATAGTTCGCATAATAATTGGATACATACATTCACGACACTGGAGCGTATAAGAACTGCCCAAACAACTCCAATACACCAAATAAATACACAAAAAATATGTATATTCTTATGATAATTTTCGAAATGTTTCAAAGATATACGACAGTCCATGACATTCAATTGTGCAAGGACAACTCTACACTCCGTTTCTAATACAAGTTTTCAATTTCTCGCGCAAAGTTGATATGAAAAAGGCACGCCATAAGTGAATATATTGATATGCAATTAATCTTGCTATGAAAACCGAAGGCGGAAATTGTAGTGAAATAGGTCTTTTATATACTGTGAAAATTTGACCAGATGTCAAAGCCTCTTCTCTTCTTCAACGTCGACGAATGGCTATTTTATCCCATTTATGTTTCGGCTGTAAGTCTTCGAGGACCTTTTTAATTCCATCGTCGGTTGATCAAAGCGGAAAGTTTTTTACACGTTTTAAGCTTCCGAATTACATTCAGGTTGACTGATTTTACTACCAGACTCCAGTTCTTTTCCGAGAACTAGTCACTTTTCTCCATTTCTAAAAAAAAAAATCCTTAATAAAATGATGATAATATCAAAAGGGCCAGGTGTATGGGTTATGGGTCAGATTTATAGATATTTCGAAAAAAAAATTATCCTGAAAGGAACGAATTGGGTTTTTGCATTATGTGCAATCAGAAATGCGAAAATTAGGTTGTACTCGTATGATTAGATTTCTTTTCAGTAAGTATGGCCTTGTTCGTATGTAGATTTCGACATTAAAGAGCAGTTTTCGTAATGATGAGTGTAGCAGACCCCCAAGATTCGAAAGATTATTTACTACACAAAAACTACACACTTTGCAAGCTACATTTCCGTATATGTACGTGTCTTTTGTAAGACAACGGGTCCGTCAAAAATCGCAATATCAACTTGTTTTTGCTTCTCTATTTTTTCGAATGCTCCTCAAAACGATCTTCGTATCCAATTCGGGGAAACAAAGTTCTCGCTAATATACGAGTGAAGGATCAATTCCAATGCTAGTGTGATGTCTCTAAGTTTTATCTGTTTATCTGTGTCCATCACAAGAGATGCCCAGTAAACAAAAAGGTTTAGAATGATTTTGTAAAGATAGCTTCACAAGATGTCATCTATCGCAGAAGATAATAAACATTATGAATGTGTAAAATGTTCATTCGGTGTGATAAATTTCGGATGATAAATTTGAGAGAAGGGGAAATTGTTTTGTGTATATCGACGGTTAAAAATAGGCCATTTTTAGATTTATGAGGATATACAGCTATACACAAATTTATTCGTACACCATTCAACATTTTATTCAAAACAGCGTAAATGTGGTATTTAAAAAAAATAAATAATTATGATTAAACATTTTAAAAGCTTCCCTTATGTCTTTTAATAAAATTCTCAATAAAAATAATATTTGACATATTTTATATTTTAAAATAAATTATAATTCCTCCAACTACAAATTTCTGCAACACAAAATTATTCGTACACCTGGCAACACGAATTTATCTATGAACGCAATTATAACGGCATATGAAATTATTTCACTTCTCTCTAGTGCAGTGAACGTTTGCAGTCCATATTTAAAGTGAAAGAAGTATATTTATCGTTTTTTTAAAATTTAGGTCGAAGGAGTTGAAGTTTCAGATGATTAATTTCAACTTCTGAGCGAAAAATAATAATTAAGCTTGTTTGTGAAGGAAAATCTTTGCGAGAAACAGGGCATATTGTAGGTAGGAGTCATAGAAGAATTCAAAGTATTGTAAATAAATACAAACATGAAGGAACACTCCTAAATAAGGAAGATTGTGGGAGAAAAAAAATTCTTTCGGACCATAATGAACGAGTTATAGTACGAAAATTGAAACAAAATCTGAGTCTAAATATTAGGAATCTTACTGAAGATGTGGCCCAAATAATCGAAAAATCTAGTTCTTCTGAAACTGTAAAAAGGACATTGAGGAAGTTTAATTTAAATGGTCGAGTAGCTCGCCAGAAGCCATTTGTATCGAAGGTCAATAGGAAAAAGAGGATTGAATTTGCTAAAAAATATTTAAATAAAGGTACTGACTTTTGGGAAAAAAGTTATTTTCACAGACGAAAGTAAATTTAATGTTTCTGCTCCTGATGGAAGGCAATTTGTGAGGAGAAGGCGTAATACGGAAATGCAAAAAGGATATTTGTGCTCAACAGTGGAAACGTGATGATTTGGGGCAGTATTCTAGCCGCTGGAGTGGGCGAGATGGAATTTATTGACATGACAATGGATAAAATTAAGTATGTATTTAAATATTTTGAAAAGAAACTTAAAACAAACTGCGCGAGATATTCGGATGTAAACCGATTATTACTTTCAGCAAGATACCGATCCCAAACACATAGATTGTTATTAAAGAATGGTTACTTTATAATAAAAATCAATTACGTACGCCACCTCAATCGCCGGACCTTAACCCCATTGAGCATTTGTGTGCATATTTGGGACGTCAGTTGAGGAAAAAAAGTATTTCTGGAAGAACTGAGCTCAAAGAGCATATTATTTGAGAATGGGAGACTATACTGCTATCAGTGACCCAGAGACTTCTGGAATCAATGCCAAGGCGATTAAAAGCAGTGCTAGATGGTAAGGGCTATCCAAGGAAGTACTAAATTTTAAAAAATAATTGTATTTCTAACTTATATTGTAAATTCAATAAAGTGTACAAATAATTTTGTTGAGTAATATTTTAGAAGAATATGTTTTTGTTTCTAAATTCTTATTAAATAACCATGAAAATGTTTATTTCTTTATATCATCGTAAAGAACATAATACACAGTTTCCAATTATTACTAAAGAATTTGTATTTTCATAAATCCTATTATAAATTTTTTTTGCTTGGTGTACGAATAATTTTTTGTATACCTGTAAGTTTAAAATAAAGTTCTCTATAGGAAAACCTCATAAAATAAATCAGTTTGGTAACTTGTGCTACTGGATATAAGGAAGAGAAGTAAACATATTTTACAGTTCAGATATAATCTGTGCTGCAAAGTTAAAACTTGGCAAATGTTTATATCTTTGTTATCGCTAAGAGACATTTTAAAAATAAACCTCTTGATAGCGTGCGAGTATGTATTTCTTATAATCATGAACTTTATAATAGATCTTAACTTCATATCATGACTGCATTTTTGCAGTATATATATATGTAATATATAAAACTTATTTTTCTTCAGAAAAAAACATTCAATATGTTTTTGCCAATGAACCAGTTGAACTTAGTCTCTTATTTTTAACTAACCTGAGGGGATTTCTTAAGTATTTCATGCCTGTGCAATACTTGCATGATCGATTATTTATCAATTTGTAAGACATAATATCTTACAAAAATGACATAATTGCAAAATAATTGACGCCAAAAATCTTTCATTATTTGGAAGTGACTCGTAGAGGTCATTGAATAGTTAAAAGATTTGCATTGAGAGAGTGAAGCGAGGTCGCATTGGTTCGCGATCAAACAAATTTCTTCTATGCTTGTGCCTTTTTAAATATTCAAATACTAAAATATCATTGATTCTCGTAAAGAGTTCAACACTTACACGAAACAACAACATTTCCGTGAGGCTTAATCGTTAAAAGGGATTAGGTCTTGGTTTGCAGCCATTTTATCTTTCGCAACTTGCAAGAGACGCACAGTTGACTAATTGCTTAATTAATGAACCTGGCGTTCTTTCAATGGAACGCAACACAATTTTAACAAAAATCGTTAAATCGGTCAGCTTAAACCATTTACTGTTTAGTACGAGTATTTAAAAAATGTAGTCAAAAATCCATCCTAATCTCTCTCAAAGATCTACGATCTCACCGAAGTTCAATTCGATGGCACTCTAGTGATCAAATTACGATTTACGAGTAGTAGGTAAATACATTTAAAAAAAATAAATTAATTTCCCACTCATTATACGGCCTCGATTTAAGCTTATTATAATATGACGATTAATTAAAAACTAAATTCGTCGTATATTATCAGCATGCATTTTTGGTGTTTTGATGTTGCTAAAAGTGATTAGATCAAGGAAATTTTTCCATGCAAAAACGCAAAAAAGCCAAACATATAAAACTATATAACTGTGTTAACTCGATAATTTCAATGGTTATAATAATATTATACATAACAATTTAATTCGTTATAATTTTACATAAATGGGTGCTTCTGGGATGATATACTGCTGAACAATAGTTTCTTTTGTGTAAATGTTTATTTTGTACATTATTAGTTTGGGTAAAAGTTTTAGAGTTCTACTGTAAAATAAGTAGAACTCTAAAACTTTCATTTTTATTCTTTTTATAATTTAAATATTAGACCGAAGCTTTTCACTAATTTCCCAAAAAATCTTGATAAATTAAGCAAAATATGAGTTTTTCATGAAGTGCGGAACCTTTTTCATTTACTAACTTCAAAATATAAATTATTCCAAAAAAATAAAAACTTTCTTGGTTTATGCGTTCGTTATACGAAAGGAGAGGAACAAAGATATTTTGAAGAAAAGCTTCCTGAACAAGAACTCAAGTTTTATGTTCAGTAAGTAGTTTTTCACTTATTATTTTTCTGTTATAATATTAATTGTTTTTTTAACACATCTTCTAAATCGTTACCACTTTTTTCTATACATCGAAATATTTCATAAGTACGTTTTTTCACTTCATACTTGTTACATATCTTTTGATTAAAACATTTTGGATGTATCTATATCTTTTTTCTGGGATGAAGATTAACGTACAGTTGGTTCGGCAAAGGTCACCGAGTTCTTAGAATCATAATAAAATATTTTAAAATAGAAAAAAATTGATCTAGTTATTGAAAAAGGACCTTTCAATGAGAAATCCATAGAAAAGCACTACTCTAACAATAAAAGAATATGTTATTTTTGGCGTAAGTACTTATTGGACCAAATCGGCAACTATAGATTACATACGGTATGTTTTACGTAGGAGAGGCATTCCTAAACTTATGCCAAATTATGAAATGTTAACAAACGCATTTTTCATAAAGGAGAACTGCTACGCATCTTGGGCCAGATGTGTCTTCAACGTCGTTCTTTGCTTATAGGTAACATATGTATTTTCCTTGTGTCTACAAAATTGTGTAACTTCTACGTATTTTCATTTCCGCCTTTTACATAGAGAGCCAAAACTTGGAAAGAGCCAAAACTTGGAAAGAAACTTGGATAAAACTGCGAGACTTATGAATAGGGTCATTGAAGCCTTATACAATTTGCATTTAACACCCAACTTGCAAAGAAGCATCTTCTATATCGAATCTAGGGACAGTATTAGAGAATTGTTGCAAATAAAATCGACCTGGAAACAAATAATTAATTAATTTGAATACAAATTATAATTTTAAAATAAAACTTTGGAATGAACTACTTTTCTAGAGTCTATACCTGATTAACAAATATTCAGAATCATAGCAATATTTAATGTATTTAACATAACAAAAATTATCTTTTTACAGGTAACCAATTTTTTTTGCACATTTTTTAAATGGCGGAATACCAACATTGCTGAAAACTAAGATATTTTTTTCATCCTAATTTTGTCTATGAAAACTCAATTCCAGATAAGAAAACTGGTCTAATTCTCATTTTTAAAACCCTTTATAAACTATTTCAATTGGCTTTGCACTTTAATAGAAATATTGGTTTTTAGCATCCAGATCACGAGTCCTCCATACAAAATGTAGCAATTTGACTCTGGTGATCAGATGTTTAACTTATACCATGGATACACTGCTTGTATACAAATTACGTTATTCAAATCATGATATACGATACAAGATAGCATGATACACAGCCCATACATGTTATACTTTGACATTTAGCTATCAAAGACACAATTTCTTCGTGCTAAACGTTGCAGTATGATGTTCCGGCGAATAGCACTTTCATTGCTAATAAAGAAATGTACAAAGCGGACCATCATATCACACACAAAAATGAAAATACGCTCAAAGAATTTTAACTGACGGAAGAATATAAAAATCCACAAGTGTTGTTCATTGGAATTTCAGTTGATTTTAGTAACAGATGGCGCTGATGGCAGTTAAAAGAAGGCCATATCAGCTAAAATTATCGAATTTATATACAAGGAAACAGATTTGGTATTACGTCGATATCAGCTCGTTGACGTACTATATGCATAATATTGGGTGATACACTGGTGATATTAGGTTTGTTCTTTTTGCCAGGTGAAGTTCACATTTTAGTGTAACTTACACTGAAAATGGGATACAACTTACACTGAAAGTGTAGGGTTTAGATCGCGCAAAAAGAACGGGTTAGTGTAGAAAAATGACAGCTAAAATTCCGAACTTTTTTATTTGTTTTATTCTTTCACTTCTATCAATGCAAATTTATTGCCATTCAATATTCTTGCATTTATTCATTCAAAACAGTATTTTCATAAATGCACAAAGTCAATTTTATCTGCATAGAGCCATCAATTCTGACAGATGGCAAAGAAGAAGATCTTACACCGGCTCCCGATCCAGTGTAAGATAGTGTACACTGAGTACACTACACTAGCAAAAAGAACAGCAACCTCTGACGTCACACCGACAAAAAGAACAGCATTAGGGCAGAAAGTGTACACTGAGTACACTACACCGACAAAAAGAACAGACCTATTGACGATATTATGATTTGTATACGAGCTGTGTATCCAAGGTATTATAGCTGCGCGGCTATAGTTTAAAGTCGGCTATGGTTAAACCGACTTAGACATGTTTCTCATTACTGTATATATCAATATTTTTTGTTGAATGTACTCTGTCGACATAAAATAGGAAATTGCTGTTAATTGTTCAAGAGTTTTTGGATTCCCAGTCACCCGCTAATCACATTTAAAACATAGCTAATTACGTTTAAAAAATACCGACGTTACGAGTTTTTTTCAAATCTGTAACTTTTGATTGTAAACGCTCTTGGACAGCCTCTAAAAATTTTCAGTTCAATGTCTTGTCAGTTTGACAATTGCGTATCAAGAAAACAAGAAGCTGTCAACGAACACGAACCAGTAATCGCTGAAAAAAGTAAAAAATGTCTCTGGATTTAATACCGTGCCCGCCGAGCCTCAAGGCCATACAGCATTATTTAAAGGCCGCTCAGGAACACGAAGGGCGCGATGTTGTTGTTTGTTACTGGTGTCGACTTTACGCCTTGCAAGTGGGACTCAAACTATCCACCCATCAGCAAGACGAAACAAAACTTTTAATGGGTAAGTTTGGTTTGGTTTCGAAAAAATGTAGCAATGACTCATTCAGTCTGCTCTCAGGAATTATGGAATGGCTCGAGTCGGCCAAGAAGGAGAACGGCGAAAATGAGTCCATCACGAACGAAGTCGCCGCCCAAGCCCATCTGGAGAACTACGCGCTGAAGTTGTTCCTATACGCCGACAAGCAGGATCGCGAAAGTAATTTCGGGAAGTACGTATTAAATTTATGGAGGAAGTTCCTAAAATTGAGCAATTTCTCGGTTCTAGAAACGTCGTGAAGGCCTTCTACACCAGCGGAATTGTCTACGACGTTCTGCAAACTTTTGGAGAATTGACTGAGGAGGCAACTCAGAACCGAAAATATGCCAAGTGGAAGGCTGCATATATTCACAACTGCCTGAAGAATGGTGAAACTCCGGTCCCAGGACCGATGGCCAATGAAGAGGGTGCTGATGGCGACGGTGGAGAGCCTGGTAATGGCACCGGTGCTGTAGGAGGTGAGCCAACACCACCGCAGCAGCCCAGCCCTTTGCAGCCACAACCGCCTCCAAATCCCTACAGTCCACCTCAAACTCCATCGACTCCTCAGCCTGGACAGTCGCATCTTACAGCCTACGAAGTCCTTCAAAACCCCGACAGGCTGCCCAAGCCACCAGTTGATGAGGAAAAGCACCCTGGCGGTTTCATACCGTTCGTACCACCGAAACACAATCTGGGGCCACAGAACGTTTATGTTCCGCCTAAAGTCGAGCTCCAGTTGACTCCTGAACAAATTACAAAAGCCCAGAAATACTGTAAATATGCCGGCAGTGCCTTGAACTACGATGACGTTAAAACTGCGATCGAAAATCTTCAATCTGCCTTACGACTCTTGACAACCGGACAGGAGTGAGATTTCGGTTGCACTTTGTGAAAGTATTCGCCTTTTTTTTATAATTTTTCCAACAACTTTCAGGGTGATGCTTTACTTTAAAAAGTTAAATGGTTCTTCATGTAGCCATCGTGGAGTAGTTTTAATCGCTGTTGAGTGATTTTAACACGATATATATTAACATACTGCGCTTAAGATATTTTATTAATTTGTTCTTGGAAATGCGAATAAAGACGAAAACTACGAATTATCTGTGTTTCATTTTGTCGGTTAACAGCTCCGCTGCTTGTTTCCTTCGTTCTGTCGCTTCTGCGCTGCTTGTTTCCTTCGTTCTGTCGCTTCTGGCCACGTAATCGTTTAGTTTTTAGTCTGCCTATCCGCGATTCTTTGTGCAACAAAACTTTGGAATGAAACCACGAGCCAAACAAACAGCATTTATAAGTACCGACTCGACTGATAGGAAAATATTGGAGTTGATGAGCCAGGAGTGGCGTGTCGCGTCAATCGATTAGAAAATTGAGCGCGCCAAGATGTTTGGTTTCTGTCGAATATTAACTAAGTGTCAGGATGGCCGAGCGGTCTAAGGCGCCAGACTCAAGAGCAATCTCTTGCCCGTTGTACGGGTACTGGGCGTTCTGGTCCTCTCTGAGGGCGTGGGTTCGAATCCCACTTCTGACAAATTTTTTTTTAATTATTTTCACTTGTAAATTAAATAATAAATAAATTAACGATGGAGATACAGACAACGGCGTTCGCATGTAATGATTTTCGTGGTCAGGTTCAGATTTTACGACTATTTGGGACATTATGCATCTTCTCCAGATTTTAATGAAACATACCCTTGAATAACCGCTACTTCGGTAAAAAAGATAATGGCCGTTGTCTGAACGAATGGATGTACAACCTGGTGGACTGAAAGCCACTCTCCACCTATAGGAAGAAATCGTCTTTTTTTCACCCACATGGAAAGCGAGTTTCGAACTTAACATGTCCCATGAACTGCCAGCGAAGAGACTCCGCATCTAGCTCTTAGCTCGTCCTAGTTCGTATTCGTGTGGGAACTACGAATATGATTGGGAGGAGCTACTCTGTCAGCAGCAAAGCAAAAGAATATTGGAGTGGGGAACCAGGCAACAAGGTGCGGAAATGATAAAAACAAGGAATAGTGGGATTGATGAGGAAAGACAACCTGGTGGAAGTCACCCGACGGGTGACCAAACTCTGCCTGGGAACAGATGTAAAAAATCTGCCAATGGTCTGAGCGAAACTTTATTATTTTTCGGGTCAAAGTTCGGGAGGGGTCAAAGTCGGAGTGTATCATGAGTTGCTTCGAGATTATTAGATTTCTTGGAAAATTATTTTTGTTCTTAATATAAAAATATTTAAAATAGAGATTTTTAGAACAAGATTTTATACATTGAAAAAGTCCGTGTAGACTATTCGAATTTCACTATATTATGTACACTATAAGCCCATAGAAGTAAAGACGAATTTGTTGCCTTATCAGAATTAGATAGTCGAATTGTTAAAACGTATACAAATCCATTACTTCCACTTGGGGTTTGAATTTCAAAAAAATTGTGAAACAGGTTTTTAGACGATTTCATAAGAAGCAACTTGATATCTCATGAGACAAGACGGATATTGAAAAATTGGTGAAAACGTAAGCAAACTCTTCACACCCCCTTGGTTCTTGAAATTCGAAAAATGGTGAAATTGGTTTTAAGGTCATTACATCAAATGCCGTAATAACCAATTTTATATCTCATCAGAACTAAGGGATGGCAAAATTTGTGAAAACATATGCAAACCCTTGGGGGCTGAATATCCAAAAATCGAGAAATGGGTTTGTAGGCGATTATATAAAAAGTCTGTGGAAATGAAAAGCGATCTAATATCTCATCAAACCTAAGAAATATGTCGAAACTTTGAAAAGCATACACCCATTAGGATTGAATATCTAAAATACTGAAATTGACTTTTTGGCTTTTTTATATAGGAAACCTTGGGAAGTAAAAATGAATTCGATATATTATCAGATATGCAACCTCCTTACACTCACTTGGGGGTTGAATATCCAAAAATCCTGAAAGGAGTTAATAAATAAATATGAAGACAGCACGAGAAAGTAGGAACCAATTCAATTTCTTATCACTTCTAAAAGAAATGACGGAACTCGTGAAAACGTGTTCAACCCGTTTATACCCTCTTAGGGGCTGAAAAAACTTAAAAACAAGTTTTAGGCGATTATTAAGCAAGCACGTGAAAGTGAAAAGATATTCCATATCTGATAAGACGTGGGGATATAGTAGAATTCGTGAAAAATTTTACAACCCCCTTTGCACCCCCTTAGGGGTCGAATTTTAAAAAATCCTGAAAACACTTTCTAGGTATTTATATGAAGAAGCCGTAGAATAAAAATGAATTCAATATTTGGGAAGACCTAATAGATATGACGAAACCCGTGAAAATACATGCATACCATTTTCACTGATCATTTTTTTGCCCCCCCTCCAAATGCCATTGGAAATTTGAAATTTTTTTTTATTTAAATTAGTTTTCTAGTTGATTTACATATGTATACATACCAAGTTTGAACTTTGTAGCATAAGCCGTTCTATAGATAGGAAAAACACCCCCCACCCCTGTACCATACTACCCCTATAAAAAATTATATTTTTCCAACATGCTACTAATATAGCTCTATCCAAATACCAAGTTTCAGCTTTATATCATTATAGGTTGTCGAGATATTACAATCGGAACTTTTTCCTTTTCACCCTCCCCCACCCTCACCCTCTACACCCACACCTCCTAAATTTTGTTTTCCGCTAAGGGTCTATTAGGCCTACTTCTGGTAAAAATTTTAAGCATCTATCTTAAACTGGTCTTGAGATATGATAAGTGATTTTTTTGAAAAATTCTTATCCCCTCCACTTTCATGCTCCACCGCCCCCTTAAAAAATTTTACTTTCATCAAACTTCATTTCTCAACCTTTATACCAACCAAATTTTATTTATCTAGTACAATTGGTTCATGAGATATCGTAATCTAAAGGTTTTCACCCCCCACCACCGTACACCACTTCCTCCACTCAAATTTTTGGTTCTGATCTATTCTCCTAGTATACCTACAGATATTCATTAAGTTTCAATTTTGTAATAATGACCGTTTAGGAGATATGGATTTTAGAATGTGTCGATCTCACCTTTTTTGCGTTTCGGACGCATTATTTTTCCCCCCACTCCCGAACCCCTTCACCTATATCGGCAATTTTTTTGCAAATGGGTCCACTACCGAAGCTCTATATAAACTCCAAATTTTAGTCTCCTAGCATAAGCGGTTGCTGAGATCTAGAAACCAAAATTTTCCGTCTAAAACGCTTCCCCCTCCTCCCCCCTTACACCCCCACCCCTCCAAATTTGGTCACTTTAGGGGGCCAACCCACTCTACCGACGAAAAAAAATTCAATTAAATAGCTCATAGGGTTTGGGTGCTACGAGCCTTCAAACAATTTTGCGTACACCGGTAGACGTACGGCGTACGGCGGACAGACGGACTGAAATTTTTTTTTGCTTTTTTCGTGTCTACTCGTCATGAAACGTGAAAAAAAAATTTTTGAGGGTAGCAAATTTTTTTTTTTAAAAATCGATAACAATACTGTATTATTGATATAATAAAGTAAAAAACAAAAATTTGAGCCCAGGAGAGCGGAAGTTCATTTTGGGGTCGTGGAGTACGTATAGGGTACGTATGGGGTACGATCGTACCCCATACTGGGTATGAGCGCATAGGCTGAGATTTTTACAAGTGACCACTTAAATTAAAATTAAAATTAAATTCAAATCCGCAAACAGATTTAAAAAAACAAAAATTTGAGCCCAGGAGAGCGGAAATTCATTCGGGGGGCGTGGGGGGTACGTGGTGGGTACGAAACGTACCCACCACGTACCCTCCAAGGGGTATGAGCGCATAGGCTGAGATTTTTACAAGTGACCACTTAAATTAAAATTAAAATTAAATTCAAATCCGCAAACAGATTTAAAAAAACAAAAATTTGTGCCCAGGAGAGCGGAAGTTCATTTTGGGGGCGTGGAGTACGTATAGGGTACGTATGGGGTAGGATCGTACCCCATACGTACCCCATACGTACCCCATACTTGGTATGAGCGCATAGGATGAGATTTTTACAACTGACCACTTAAATTAAAATTAAAATTAAATTCAAATCCGCAAACAGATTTAAAAAAACAAAAATTTGAGCCCAGGAGAGCGGAAGTTCATTTTGGGGGCGTGGAGTACGTATAGGGTACGGATGGGGTACGATCGTACCCCATACGTACCCCATACTGGGTATGAGCGCATAGGATGAGATTTTTACAAGTGACCACTTAAATTAAAATTAAAATTAAATTCAAATCCGCAAACAGATTTAAAAAAACAAAAATTTGAGCCCTGGAAAGCGGAAATTCATTCGGGGGGCGTGGGGGGTACGTGGTGGGTACGAATCGTACCCACCACGTACCCCCCAATGGGTATGAGCGCATAGGCTGAGATTTTTACAAGTGACCACTTAAATTAAAATTAAAATTAAATTCAAATCAACAAACAGATTTAAAAAAACAAAAATTTGAGCCCAGGAGAGCGGAAGTTCATTTTGGGGGCGTGGAGTACGTATAGGGTACGTATGGGGTAGGATCGTACCCCATACGTACTCCATACTGGGTATGAGCGCATAGGATGAGATTTTTACAAGTGACCACTTAAATTAAAATTAAAATTAAATTCAAATCCGCAAACAGATTTAAAAAAACAAAAATTTGAGCCCTGGAGAGCGGAAATTCATTCGGGGGGCGTGGGGGGTACGTGGTGGGTACGAATCGTACCCACCACGTACCCCCCAATGGGTATGAGCGCATAGGATGAGATTTTTACAAGTGACCACTTAAATTAAAATTAAAATTAAATTCAAATCCGCAAACAGATTTAAAAAACAAAAATTTGAGCCCAGGAGAGCGGAAATTCATTCGGGGGGCGTGGGGGGTACGTGGTGTGTACGAATCGTACCCACCACGTACCCCCCAATGGGTATGAGTGCATAGGATGAGATTCTTACAAGTGACCACTTAAATTAAAATTAAAATTAAATTCAAATCCGCAAACAGATTTAAAAAAACAAAAATTTGAGCCCTGGAGAGCGGAAATTCATTCGGGGGGCGTGGGGGGTACGTGGTGGGTACGAATCGTACCCACCACGTACCCCCCAATGGGTATGAGCGCATAGGATGAGATTTTTACAAGTGACCACTTAAATTAAAATTAAAATTAAATTCAAATCCGCAAACAGATTTAAAAAACAAAAATTTGAGCCCAGGAGAGCGGAAATTCATTCGGGGGGCGTGGGGGGTACGTGGTGTGTACGAATCGTACCCACCACGTACCCCCCAAGGGGTATGAGCGCATAGGCTGAGATTTTTACAAGTGACCACTTAAATTAAAATTAAAATTAAATTCAAATCCGCAAACAGATTTAAAAAAACAAAAATTTGAGCCCAGGAGAGCGGAAGTTCATTTTGGGGGCGTGGAGTACGTATAGGGTACGTATGGGGTACGATCGTACCCACCACGTACCCCATACTGGGTATGAGCGCATAGGCTGAGATTTTTACAAGTGACCACTTAAATTAAAATTAAAATTAAATTCAAATCCGCAAACAGATTGAAAAAAACAAAAATTTGAGCCCAGGAGAGCGGAAGTTCATTTTGGGGGCGTGGAGTACGTATAGGGTACGTATGGGGTACGATCGTACTCCATACGTACCCCATACTGGGTATGAGCGCATAGGATGAGATTTTTACAAGTGACCACTTAAATTAAAATTAAAATTAAATTCAAATCCGCAAACAGATTTAAAAAAACAAAAATTTGAGCCCTGGAGAGCGGAAATTCATTCGGGGGGCGTGGGGGGTACGTGGTGGGTACGAATCGTACCCACCACGTACCCCCCAATGGGTATGAGCGCATAGGCTGAGATTTTTACAAGTGACCATTTAAATTAAAATTAAAATTAAATTCAAATCCGCAAACAGATTTAAAAAAACAAAAATCTGAGCCCAGGAGAGCGGAAGTTCATTTTGGGGGCGTGGAGTACGTATAGGGTACGTATGGGGTACGATCGTACCCCATACGTACCCCATACTGGGTATGAGCGCATAGGCTGAGATTTTTACAAGTGACCACTTAAATTAAAATTAAAATTAAATTCAAATCCGCAAACAGATTGAAAAAAACAAAAATTTGAGCCCAGGAGAGCGGAAATTCATTCGGGGGGCGTGGGGGGTACGTGGTGGGTACGAAACGTACCCACCACGTACCCCCCAAGGGGTATGAGCGCATAGGCTGAGATTTTTACAAGTGACCACTTAAATTAAAATTAAAATTAAATTCAAATCAACAAACAGATTTAAAAAAACAAAAATTTGAGCCCAGGAGAGCGGAAGTTCATTTTGGGGGCGTGGAGTACGTATAGGGTACGTATGGGGTAGGATCGTACCCCATACGTACTCCATACTGGGTATGAGCGCATAGGATGAGATTTTTACAAGTGACCACTTAAATTAAAATTAAAATTAAATTCAAATCCGCAAACAGATTTAAAAAAACAAAAATTTGAGCCCTGGAGAGCGGAAATTCATTCGGGGGGCGTGGGGGGTACGTGGTGGGTACGAATCGTACCCACCACGTACCCCCCAATGGGTATAAGCGCATAGGATGAGATTTTTACAAGTGACCACTTAAATTAAAATTCAAATTAAATTCAAATCCGCAAACAGATTTAAAAAAACAAAAATTTGAGCCCTGGAGAGCGGAAATTCATTCGGGGGGCGTGGGGGGTACGTGGTGGGTACGAATCGTACCCACCACGTACCCCCCAATGGGTATGAGCGCATAGGATGAGATTTTTACAAGTGACCACTTAAATTAAAATTAAAATTAAATTCAAATCCGCAAACAGATTTAAAAAACAAAAATTTGAGCCCAGGAGAGCGGAAATTCATTCGGGGGGCGTGGGGGGTACGTGGTGTGTACGAATCGTACCCACCACGTACCCCCCCAAGGGGTATGAGCGCATAGGCTGAGATTTTTACAAGTGACCACTTAAATTAAAATTAAAATTAAATTCAAATCCGCAAACAGATTTAAAAAAACAAAAATCTGAGCCCAGGAGAGCGGAAGTTCATTTTGGGGGCGTGGAGTACGTATAGGGTACGTATGGGGTACGATCGTACCCCATACGTACCCCATACTGGGTATGAGCGCATAGGCTGAGATTTTTACAAGTGACCACTTAAATTAAAATTAAAATTAAATTCAAATCCGCAAACAGATTGAAAAAAACAAAAATTTGAGCCCAGGAGAGCGGAAGTTCATTTTGGGGGCGTGGAGTACGTATAGGGTACGTATGGGGTACGATCGTACTCCATACGTACCCCATACTGGGTATGAGCGCATAGGATGAGATTTTTACAAGTGACCACTTAAATTAAAATTAAAATTAAATTCAAATCCGCAAACAGATTTAAAAAAACAAAAATTTGAGCCCAGGAGAGCGGAAATTCATTCGGGGGGCGTGGGGGGTACGTGGTGGGTACGAATCGTACCCACCACGTACCCCCCAATGGGTATGAGCGCATAGGCTGAGATTTTTACAAGTGACCACTTAAATTAAAATTAAAATTAAATTCAAATCCGCAAACAGATTTAAAAAAACAAAAATTTGAGCCCTGGAGAGCGGAAATTCATTCGGGGGGCGTGGGGGGTACGTGGTGGGTACGAATCGTACCCACCACGTACCCCCCAATGGGTATGAGCGCATAGGCTGAGATTTTTACAAGTGACCACTTAAATTAAAATTAAAATTAAATTCAAATCCGCAAACAGATTTAAAAAAACAAAAATCTGAGCCCAGGAGAGCGGAAGTTCATTTTGGGGGCGTGGAGTACGTATAGGGTACGTATGGGGTACGATCGTACCCCATACGTACCCCATACTGCGTATGAGCGCATAGTGTTTGGACTCCCCAAACATAATTCTATGTTTTCATAACATTCATAATGGTCACACTTATAATATTAAATACTTTCGTTCCGCACGGTCCACCCAATTTCACCTCGCCAAAAATTGGTCCAGGACAACGGAAACAAAAGCTCAATCGGGCTATTTAAGCCACGCACAACGTCGGCTCGATCTCTTTGAAAACATTTCTATTGAGGTTCACCACCGTAGGCCAAATTTGCGCTGCGTAAAGGAAGCTCAACTGAAATTCAAGGTAGCACTATATTACGCGGTATTATATTCAATTGCATCCGTTGCAACCTCTCAAGTAGGCCAAATTTGCGCTGCCTGAGTTGTTTCAACGAGAATAATTAAAATATTCTACAAATTCTTTGGCATGCCGACTGCGCTGCCTTTGAAATAATTTAGAACTCATTTATTGTATTTGAAATTTTTTGGTAGTTAGTAAAAGTGAAACGTAAAACAATATATTTTTAAAGGAGAGTAAAAATAAACAATTTTATTTAATTCAACAACATTTCGTTTTTATTTAAAGAAGATTAGTAATTTCAGCAAATCACATAATTTTTCATTGGTCCGTCGAGCCGGATGTTGTAGAACGATAAAATTGTTTAATTTAATCACTTTTCGTAATATTGTTATCACATTTTTACCAAAAAAAAATACGCGTTTAATCCAGCCAAACCACAAGAATTTGAACAAATTCTTTACCGAAAAAACCGATTTTTGCGACATCAAGGCGCATCGCATAGTCGTCACGTCGAGAAGATAACAATCGGCATCATCATAGTGTTATCAACCGAGATACACACCATCGCAGTGCAATTGCCGACCGTAAGCAATTCCTGGACCACAAAAACATACCGCGCTCTTGCAATAAATTATTCAACCGAAATAATTCCTTTGCGTAGAGCCCACCACGACCGGTTTTCGCGAAATCAAATAATCATCGGATTATTTGATCCGAAAACGATCTCCCTCGCGCTAAAGCAGCGATCCACCGAATTACGACACGCCACACAGCCACAAGTTCGTTGGTTACGTGTTCACAAACGTAACGTCGATAATTGTGTTATCTATCGAGATAACACACACCACCGCAGTGCAATCGCCGTCCGATTTAGCAATTGCACAAAAAATATAATTTCTCTACAATAAATCATCCGTCCGAGACGATTTCATTACACAGAGAAAAGTCAAATCCGGTTTTCATCATACCCAATAACTCTCATTGCGCTCTGATCTGCATACACCGACAACACGCCACGGCATCGCAATCAGTCACAATACAACAATTTCATTGATCGCCGAGATCACCAAAAACTATCGTGATAAGCACAACCTACGTAAATTTACAACATAAACAGGTCGAGGGTAAAGCGCGTAGCACATCAACCATGGCAAGCAGCATGAAAGAGATAGCTGTCTGTTTCGCGACAATCAAACAAGCCCTCTCCAACTTCAAAAAAACTTCGGAATGTCGCAGAACTTTGGGGTATGCGACAGCACGTCTCAAGAGTATTGAGCAAACTTGGGATCGATGTTCACAAAAACACGAAAGCATCATGTTGGCTGCAACCGGGTCCGAGTTTGAAGATGTTGACGAGAAACATACGGAGCAGTATTTACTCATTGAGGAGGCAGTTTTTGGTTACATGGGTGAACTAAATGAGATCATTAGTAAACATACTAATGCCAATTTCAATACCAACAGTAGTCGCGCTCCAAACCTATCGCAGGCTAAGCCCGAAATTAAGCTTCCACGGATCGAAATTCCAAGGTTCAATGGCGAATATGGCAGCTGGAGAAGCTTTTACGATCTTTTCAAAAGCGTTATCCATGACAACAACCAATTACCGAAGGTACAGAAACTTCACTACCTAAAGGGTGTTGTCACAGGTGAAGCGTCGAAAGCTTTACAGCAGTTCGATATCACAGACTCCAACTACGATGCAGCTTGGGATTTGTTAGTTCGGCGTTATGACAACAAACGAGTCTTAGTGAATACTCACATAAAAGCGCTGTTTAATTTGCCCGATATTCGCACGGAATCCGATAAGGAATTGAAACAATTGATCGACAATTCGAACGAGGCACTGCACGAATTAAAGGCATTAGGTATCGACACAAGTAGCTGGGATGCTATAATTTTATACTTGTTGACTAAGAAGCTTCCGTCACATACTCGTAACATGTGGGAACAACAGGTAACTGATTCAGACACACTACCCACCTATAAACAATTTGAGAGCTTTATAGAATGTCGGTACAGAACGCTTGAGGTGATTGCAGAATCTGAAACGAAACCAAGCACATCGCCAAAAAGAACGACTTACTCGTATTTCGTTAAATCCAACCATAAAACTGCATTAACGTGCCCATGCTGTAAGGGAAGCCATCCAATTTTCAAATGCATCAAATTTCGTGGACTTGATGTACAAGCTAGATGGAACCTAGTTCGTTCTAAGGCAATCTGTTGCAACTGCTTAGGAAAACACCATAGAAATGCATGCACAAGTTCCCGATCATGCTACAAGTGCAATGATCGACATCATACGTTACTGCATCACGAATCAAACATATCACTACAAGGTTCATCCAACACTAATAATACCACAACAAAGGACACAATGCGAGATCACCAATCTACAGTATGCAACCTACTGACCATAACTCAAGCTACAGAGGTGCCATGTACTTCAGGGTGTAATATAGGCAGTGTCGAGGAATTGCTGAAACCTCTACCGTCCAAGGTGGTGTTACACATCCCACCATCATCACCCATTGGTATGATCAATGATCTACCGATCACCCCAGGTAGAAACCTGGAACCCGATATCGTCCCACCCATTGGTAGGATCAATGATCTACCGATCACTCCGGGTCGAAGTCTAGACCCAAAGGTTACATCATCCGAAATGGTGACACCGAACGTCACACTTTCGTCAACGGCCAATAGTGAACGAGAGAAAAGGTATTCCTTCGTCACGGAAAAGGGAGAATTATTCGATCTCACGTATGACGAACTCAACTCCATTCCGTGCAAAAAAATAAAAAAGAGCAGACGACAAACTTACACGGTGTTCTTCAACAAGGGGAGCCAGGTTCGAGTAAAGTTCACCGGTAGGAAGACACTCTGGTTCCGTCTAAAGCATGCATCGCCAAGACCACAATAGTATAGAATTAACAATAGAATTAAGTTATATTGTTGAATAGTTCTAAGTTTTTATTAGATATAAGATTGAATTATCTGAATAAATATAAGTTTGAATTACATACATCACTTACACTTGTTCGAATTTGCGCGCGGGAGAATGTTTGGACTCCCCAAACATAATTCTATGTTTTCATAACATTCATAATGGTCACACTTATAATATTAAATACTTTCGTTCCGCACGGTCCACCCAATTTCACCTCGCCAAAAATTGGTCCAGGACAACGGAAACAAAAGCTCAATCGGGCTATTTAAGCCACGCACAACGTCGGCTCGATCTCTTTGAAAACATTTCTATTGAGGTTCACCACCGTAGGCCAAATTTGCGCTGCGTAAAGGAAGCTCAACTGAAATTCAAGGTAGCACTATATTACGCGGTATTATATTCAATTGCATCCGTTGCAACCTCTCAAGTAGGCCAAATTTGCGCTGCCTGAGTTGTTTCAACGAGAATAATTAAAATATTCTACAAATTCTTTGGCATGCCGACTGCGCTGCCTTTGAAATAATTTAGAACTCATTTATTGTATTTGAAATTTTTTGGTAGTTAGTAAAAGTGAAACGTAAAACAATATATTTTTAAAGGAGAGTAAAAATAAACAATTTTATTTAATTCAACAACATTTCGTTTTTATTTAAAGAAGATTAGTAATTTCAGCAAATCACATAATTTTTCACATAGGATGAGATTTTTACAAGTGACCACTTAAATTAAAATTAAAATTAAATTCAAATCCGCAAACAGATTTAAAAAAACAAAAATTTGAGCCCTGGAGAGCGGAAATTCATTCGGGGGGCGTGGGGGGTACGTGGTGGGTACGAATCGTACCCACCACGTACCCCCCAATGGGTATGAGCGCATAGGCTGAGATTTTTACAAGTGACCACTTAAATTAAAATAAAAATTAAATTCAAATCCGCAAACAGATTTAAAAAAACAAAAATTTGAGCCCAGGAGAGCGGAAGTTCATTTTGGGGGCGTGGAGTACGTATAGGGTACGTATGGGGTACGATCGTACCCCATACGTACTCCATACTGGGTATGAGCGCATAGGCTGAGATTTTTACAAGTGACCACTTAAATTAAAATTAAAATTAAATTCAAATCCGCAAACAGATTTAAAAAAACAAAAATTTGAGCCCAGGAGAGCGGAAGTTCATTTTGGGGGCGTGGAGTACGTATAGGGTACGTATGGGGTACGATCGTACCCCATACGTACTCCATACTGGGTATGAGCGCATAGGATGAGATTTTTACAAGTGACCACTTAAATCAAAATTAAAATTAAATTCAAATCCGCAAACAGATTTAAAAAAACAAAAATTTGAGCCCTGGAGAGCGGAAATTCATTCGGGGGGCGTGGGGGGTACGTGGTGGGTACGAATCGTACCCACCACGTACCCCCCAATGGGTATGAGCGCATAGGCCGAGATTTTTACAAGTGACCACTTAAATTAAAATTAAAATTAAATTCAAATCCGCAAACAGATTTAAAAAAAACAAAAATTTGAGCCCTGGAGAGCGGAAATTCATTCGGGGGGCGTGGGGGGTACGTGGTGGGTACGAATCGTACCCACCACGTACCCCCCAATGGGTATGAGCGCATAGGCTGAGATTTTTACAAGTGACCACTTAAATTAAAATTAAATTCAAATCCGCAAACAGATTTAAAAAAACAAAAATCTGAGCCCAGGAGAGCGGAAGTTCATTTTGGGGGCGTGGAGTACGTATAGGGTACGTATGGGGTACGATCGTACCCCATACGTACTCCATACTGGGTATGAGCGCATAGGCTGAGATTTTTACAAGTGACCACTTAAATTAAAATTAAAATTAAATTCAAATCCGCAAACAGATTTAAAAAAACAAAAATTTGAGCCCAGGAGAGCGGAAGTTCATTTTGGGGGCGTGGAGTACGTATAGGGTACGTATGGGGTACGATCGTACCACATACGTACTCCATACTGGGTATGAGCGCATAGGCTGAGATTTTTACAAGTGACCACTTAAATTAAAATTAAAATTAAATTCAAATCCGCAAACAGATTTAAAAAAACAAAAATTTGAGCCCAGGAGAGCGGAAGTTCATTTTGGGGGCGTGGAGTACGTATAGGGTACGTATGGGGTACGATCGTACCCCATACGTACTCCATACTGGGTATGAGCGCATAGGCTGAGATTTTTACAAGTGACCACTTAAATTAAAATTAAAATTAAATTCAAATCCGCAAACAGATTTAAAGAAACAAAAATTTGAGCCCAGGAGAGCGGAAGTTCATTTTGGGGGCGTGGAGTACGTATAGGGTACGTATGGGGTACGATCGTACCACATACGTACACCATACTGGGTATGAGCGCATAGGATGAGATTTTTACAAGTGACCACTTAAATTAAAATTAAAATTAAATTCAAATCCGCAAACAGATTTAAAAAAACAAAAATTTGAGCCCAGGAGAGCGGAAATTCATTCGGGGGGCGTGGGGGGTACGTGGTGGGTACGAATCGTACCCACCACGTACCCCCCAATGGGTATGAGCGCATAGGCTGAGATTTTTACAAGTGACCACTTAAATTAAAATTAAAATTAAATTCAAATCCGCAAACAGATTTAAAAAAACAAAAATTTGAGCCCTGGAGAGCGGAAATTCATTCGGGGGGAGTGGGGGGTACGTGGTGGGTACGAATCGTACCCACCACGTACCCCCCAATGGGTATGAGCGCATAGGCTGAGATTTTTACAAGTGACCACTTAAATTAAAATTAAAATTAAATTCAAATCAACAAACAGATTTAAAAAAACAAAAATTTGAGCCCAGGAGAGCGGAAGTTCATTTTGGGGGCGTGGAGTACGTATAGGGTACGTATGGGGTACGATCGTACCCCATACGTACTCCATACTGGGTATGAGCGCATAGGCTGAGATTTTACAAGTGACCACTTAAATTAAAATTAAAATTAAATTCAAATCCGCAAACAGATTTAAAAAAACAAAAATTTGAGCCCAGGAGAGCGGAAATTCATTCGGGGGGCGTGGGGGGTACGTGGTGGGTACGAATCGTACCCACCACGTACCCCCCAATGGGTATGAGCGCATAGGCTGAGATTTTTACAAGTGACCACTTAAATTAAAACTAAATTAAATTCAAATCCGCAAACAGATTTAAAAAAACAAAAATTTGAGCCCAGGAGAGCGGAAGCTCATTTTGGGGGCGTGGAGTACGTATAGGGTACGTATGGGGTACGATCGTACCCCATACGTACCCCATACTGGGTATGAGCGCATAGGATGAGATTTTTACAAGTGACCACTTAAATTAAAATTAAAATTAAATTCAAATCCGCAAACAGATTTAAAAAAACAAAAATTTGAGCCCAGGAGAGCGGAAATTCATTCGGGGGCGTGGGGGGTACGTGGTGGGTACGAATCGTACCCACCACGTACCCCCCAAGGGGTATGAGCGCATAGGCTGAGATTTTTACAAGTGACCACTTAAATTAAAATTAAAATTAAATTCAAATCCGCAAACAGATTTAAAAAAACAAAAATTTGAGCCCTGGAGAGCGGAAATTCATTCGGGGTTCGTGGGGGGTACGTGGTGGGTACGAATCGTACCCACCACGTACCCCCCAATGGGTATGAGCGCATAGGCTGAGATTTTTACAAGTGACCACTTAAATTAAAATTAAATTCAAATCCGCAAACAGATTTAAAAAAACAAAAATCTGAGCCCAGGAGAGCGGAAGTTCATTTTGGGGGCGTGGAGTACGTATAGGGTACGTATGGGGTACGATCGTACCCCATACGAACTCCATACTGGGTATGAGCGCATAGGCTGAGATTTTTACAAGTGACCACTTAAATTAAAATTAAATTCAAATCCGCAAACAGATTTAAAAAAACAAAAATCTGAGCCCAGGAGAGCGGAAGTTCATTTTGGGGGCGTGGAGTACGTATAGGGTACGTATGGGGTACGATCGTACCCCATACGTACTCCATACTGGGTATGAGCGCATAGGCTGAGATTTTTACAAGTGACCACTTAAATTAAAATTAAAATTAAATTCAAATCCGCAAACAGATTTAAAAAAACAAAAATTTGAGCCCAGGAGAGCGGAAGCTCATTTTGGGGGCGTGGAGTACGTATAGGGTACGTATGGGGTACGATCGTACCCCATACGTACACCATACTGGGTATGAGCGCATAGGATGAGATTTTTACAAGTGACCACTTAAATTAAAATTAAAATTAAATTCAAATCCGCAAACAGATTTAAAAAAACAAAAACTTGAGCCCAGGAGAGCGGAAATTCATTCGGGGGGCGTGGGGGGTACGTGGTGGGTACGAATCGTACCCACCACGTACCCCCCAATGGGTATGAGCGCATAGGCTGAGATTTTTACAAGTGACCACTTAAATTAAAATTAAATTCAAATCCGCAAACAGATTTAAAAAAACAAAAATCTGAGCCCAGGAGAGCGGAAGTTCATTTTGGGGGCGTGGAGTACGTATAGGGTACGTATGGGGTACGATCGTACCCCATACGTACCCCATACTGGGTATGAGCGCATAGGATGAGATTTTTACAAGTGACCACTTAAATTAAAATTCAAATTAAATTCAAATCCGCAAACAGATTTAAAAAAACAAAAATTTGTGCCCTGGAGAGCGGAAACTCATTCGGGGGGCGTGGGGGGTACGTGGTGGGTACGAATCGTACCCACCACGTACTCTCCAATGGGTATGAGCGCATAGGCTGAGATTTTTACAAGTGACCACTTAAATTAAAATTAAATTCAAATCCGCAAACAGATTTATAAAAACAAAAATCTGAGCCCAGGAGAGCGGAAGTTCATTTTGGGGGCGTGGAGTACGTATAGGGTACGTATGGGGTACGATCGTACCCCATACGTACCCCATACTGGGTATGAGCTCATAGGATGAGATTTTTACAAGTGACCACTTAAATTAAAATTCAAATTAAATTCAAATCCGCAAACAGATTTAAAAAAACAAAAATTTGAGCCCTGGAGAGCGGAAACTCATTCGGGGGGCGTGGGGGGTACGTGGTGGGTACGAATCGTACCCACCACGTACCCCCCAAGGGGTATGAGCGCATAGGCTGAGATTTTTACAAGTGACCACTTAAATTAAAATTAAAATTAAATTCAAATCCGCAAACAGATTTAAAAAAACAAAAATTTGAGCCCTGGAGAGCGGAAATTCATTCGGGGGGCGTGGGGGGTACGTGGTGGGTACGAATCGTACCCACCACGTACCCCCCAATGGGTATGAGCGCATAGGCTGAGATTTTTACAAGTGACCACTTAAATTAAAATTAAATTCAAATCCGCAAACAGATTTAAAAAAACAAAAATCTGAGCCCAGGAGAGCGGAAGTTCATTTTGGGGGCGTGGAGTACGTATAGGGTACGTATGGGGTACGATCGTACCCCATACGTACCCCATACTGGGTATGAGCGCATAGGATGAGATTTTTACAAGTGACCACTTAAATTAAAATTCAAATTAAATTCAAATCCGCAAACAGATTTAAAAAAACAAAAATTTGAGCCCTGGAGAGCGGAAACTCATTCGGGGGGCGTGGGGGGTACGTGGTGGGTACGAATCGTACCCACCACGTACCCTCCAATGGGTATGAGCGCATAGGCTGTGATTTTTACAAGTGACCACTTAAATTAAAATTAAATTCAAATCCGCAAACAGATTTATAAAAACAAAAATCTGAGCCCAGGAGAGCGGAAGTTCATTTAGGGGGCGTAGAGTACGTATAGGGTACGTATGGGGTACGATCGTACCCCATACGTACCCCATACTGGGTATGAGCTCATAGGATGAGATTTTTACAAGTGACCACTTAAATTAAAATTCAAATTAAATTCAAATCCGCAAACAGATTTAAAAAAACAAAAATTTGAGCCCTGGAGAGCGGAAACTCATTCGGGGGGCGTGGGGGGTACGTGGTGGGTACGAATCGTACCCACCACGTACCCTCCAATGGGTATGAGCGCATAGGCTGTGATTTTTACAAGTGACCACTTAAATTAAAATTAAATTCAAATCCGCAAACAGATTTATAAAAACAAAAATCTGAGCCCAGGAGAGCGGAAGTTCATTTTGGGGGCGTGGAGTACGTATAGGGTACGTATGGGGTACGATCGTACCCCATACGTACTCCATACTGGGTATGAGCGCATAGGCTGAGATTTTTACAAGTGACCACTTAAATTAAAATTAAAATTAAATTCAAATCCGCAAACAGATTTAAAAAAACAAAAATTTGAGCCCAGGAGAGCGGAAGTTCATTTTGGGGGCGTGGAGTACGTATAGGGTACGTATGGGGTACGATCGTACCCCATACGTACTCCATACTGGGTATGAGCGCATAGGCTGAGATTTTTACAAGTGACCACTTAAATTAAAATTAAAATTAAATTCAAATCCGCAAACAGATTTAAAAAAACAAAAATTTGAGCCCAGGAGAGCGGAAGTTCATTTTGGGGGCGTGGAGTACGTATAGGGTACGTATGGGGTACGATCGTACCCCATACGTACTCCATACTGGGTATGAGCGCATAGGATGAGATTTTTACAAGTGACCACTTAAATCAAAATTAAAATTAAATTCAAATCCGCAAACAGATTTAAAAAAACAAAAATTTGAGCCCTGGAGAGCGGAAATTCATTCGGGGGGCGTGGGGGGTACGTGGTGGGTACGAATCGTACCCACCACGTACCCCCCAATGGGTATGAGCGCATAGGCTGAGATTTTTACAAGTGACCACTTAAATTAAAATTAAAATTAAATTCAAATCCGCAAACAGATTTAAAAAAAACAAAAATTTGAGCCCTGGAGAGCGGAAATTCATTCGGGGGGCGTGGGGGGTACGTGGTGGGTACGAATCGTACCCACCACGTACCCCCCAATGGGTATGAGCGCATAGGCTGAGATTTTTACAAGTGACCACTTAAATTAAAATTAAATTCAAATCCGCAAACAGATTTAAAAAAACAAAAATTTGAGCCCAGGAGAGCGGAAGTTCATTTTGGGGGCGTGGAGTACGTATAGGGTACGTATGGGGTACGATCGTACCCCATACGTACTCCATACTGGGTATGAGCGCATAGGCTGAGATTTTTACAAGTGACCACTTAAATTAAAATTAAAATTAAATTCAAATCCGCAAACAGATTTAAAAAAACAAAAATTTGAGCCCAGGAGAGCGGAAGTTCATTTTGGGGGCGTGGAGTACGTATAGGGTACGTATGGGGTACGATCGTACCACATACGTACTCCATACTGGGTATGAGCGCATAGGCTGAGATTTTTACAAGTGACCACTTAAATTAAAATTAAAATTAAATTCAAATCCGCAAACAGATTTAAAAAAACAAAAATTTGAGCCCAGGAGAGCGGAAGTTCATTTTGGGGGCGTGGAGTACGTATAGGGTACGTATGGGGTACGATCGTACCCCATACGTACTCCATACTGGGTATGAGCGCATAGGCTGAGATTTTTACAAGTGACCACTTAAATTAAAATTAAAATTAAATTCAAATTCGCAAACAGATTTAAAAAAACAAAAATTTGAGCCCTGGAGAGCGGAAATTCATTCGGGGGGCGTGGGGGGTACGTGGTGGGTACGAATCGTACCCACCACGTACCCCCCAATGGGTATGAGCGCATAGGCTGAGATTTTTACAAGTGACCACTTAAATTAAAACTAAATTAAATTCAAATCCGCAAACAGATTTAAAAAAACAAAAATTTGAGCCCAGGAGAGCGGAAGCTCATTTTGGGGGCGTGGAGTACGTATAGGGTACGTATGGGGTACGATCGTACCCCATACGTACACCATACTGGGTATGAGCGCATAGGCTGAGATTTTTACAAGTGACCACTTAAATTAAAATTAAAATTAAATTCAAATCCGCAAACAGATTTAAAAAAACAAAAATTTGAGCCCAGGAGAGCGGAAATTCATTCGGGGGCGTGGGGGGTACGTGGTGGGTACGAATCGTACCCACCACGTACCCCCCAAGGGGTATGAGCGCATAGGCTGAGATTTTTACAAGTGACCACTTAAATTAAAATTAAAATTAAATTCAAATCCGCAAACAGATTTAAAAAAACAAAAATTTGAGCCCTGGAGAGCGGAAATTCATTCGGGGGCGTGGGGGGTACGTGGTGGGTACGAATCGTACCCACCACGTACCCCCCAATGGGTATGAGCGCATAGGCTGAGATTTTTACAAGTGACCACTTAAATTAAAATTAAATTCAAATCCGCAAACAGATTTAAAAAAACAAAAATCTGAGCCCAGGAGAGCGGAAGTTCATTTTGGGGGCGTGGAGTACGTATAGGGTACGTATGGGGTACGATCGTACCCCATACGTACTCCATACTGGGTATGAGCGCATAGGCTGAGATTTTTACAAGTGACCACTTAAATTAAAATTAAAATTAAATTCAAATCCGCAAACAGATTTAAAAAAACAAAAATTTGAGCCCAGGAGAGCGGAAGTTCATTTTGGGGGCGTGGAGTACGTATAGGGTACGTATGGGGTACGATCGTACCCCATACGTACTCCATACTGGGTATGAGCGCATAGGCTGAGATTTTTACAAGTGACCACTTAAATTAAAATTAAAATTAAATTCAAATCCGCAAACAGATTTAAAAAAACAAAAATTTGAGCCCAGGAGAGCGGAAGTTCATTTTGGGGGCGTGGAGTACGTATAGGGTACGTATGGGGTACGATCGTACCCCATACGTACTCCATACTGGGTATGAGCGCATAGGCTGAGATTTTTACAAGTGACCACTTAAATTAAAATTAAAATTAAATTCAAATTCGCAAACAGATTTAAAAAAACAAAAATTTGAGCCCAGGAGAGCGGAAATTCATTCGGGGGGCGTGGGGGGTACGTGGTGGGTACGAATCGTACCCACCACGTACCCCCCAATGGGTATGAGCGCATAGGCTGAGATTTTTACAAGTGACCACTTAAATTAAAATTAAATTCAAATCCGCAAACAGATTTAAAAAAACAAAAATCTGAGCCCAGGAGAGCGGAAGTTCATTTTGGGGGCGTGGAGTACGTATAGGGTACGTATGGGGTACGATCGTACCCCATGCGTACTCCATACTGGGTATGAGCGCATAGGCTGAGATTTTTACAAGTTACCACTTAAATTAAAATTAAATTCAAATCCGCAAACAGATTTAAAAAAACAAAAATTTGAGCCCTGGAGAGCGGAAATTCATTCGGGGGGCGTGGGGGGTACGTGGTGGGTACGAATCGTACCCACCACGTACCCCCCAAGGGGTATGAGCGCATAGGCTGAGATTTTTACAAGTGACCACTTAAATTAAAATTAAATTCAAATCCGCAAACAGATTTAAAAAAACAAAAATCTGAGCCCAGGAGAGCGGAAGTTCATTTTGGGGGCGTGGAGTACGTATAGGGTACGTATGGGGTACGATCGTACCCCATACGTACTCCATACTGGGTATGAGCGCATAGGCTGAGATTTTTACAAGTGACCACTTAAATTAAAATTAAAATTAAATTCAAATCCGCAAACAGATTTAAAAAAACAAAAATTTGAGCCCAGGAGAGCGGAAGTTCATTTTGGGGGCGTGGAGTACGTATAGGGTACGTATGGGGTACGATCGTACCCCATACGTACTCCATACTGGGTATGAGCGCATAGGCTGAGATTTTTACAAGTGACCACTTAAATTAAAATTAAAATTAAATTCAAATCCGCAAACAGATTTAAAAAAACAAAAATTTGAGCCCTGGAGAGCGGAAATTCATTCGGGGGGCGTGGGGGGTACGTGGTGGGTACGAATCGTACCCACCACGTACCCCCCAAGGGGTATGAGCGCATAGGCTGAGATTTTTACAAGTGACCACTTAAATTAAAATTAAAATTAAATTCAAATCCGCAAACAGATTTAAAAAAACAAAAATTTGAGCCCAGGAGAGCGGAAATTCATTCGGGGGGAGTGGGGGGTACGTGGTGGGTACGAATCGTACCCACCACGTACCCCCCAATGGGTATGAGCGCATAGGCTGAGATTTTTACAAGTGACCACTTAAATTAAAATTAAATTCAAATCCGCAAACAGATTTAAAAAAACAAAAATTTGAGCGCAGGAGAGCGGAAATTCATTCGGGAGGCGTGGGGGGTACGTGGTGGGTACGAATCGTACCCACCACGTACCCCCCAATGGGTATGAGCGCATAGGCTGAGATTTTTACAAGTGACCACTTAAATTAAAATTAAATTCAAATCCGCAAACAGATTTAAAAAACAAAATTCTGAGCCCAGGAGAGCGGAAGTTCATTTTGAGGGGCGTGGGGGGTACGTGGTGGGTACGAATCGTACCCACCACGTACCCCCCAATGGGTATGAGCGCATAGGATGAGATTTTTACAAGTGACCACTTAAATTAATATTAAATTCAAATCCGCAAACAGATTTAAAAAAACAAAAATTTGAGCCCTGGAGAGCGGAAATTCATTCGGGGGGCGTGGGGGGTACGTGGTGGGTACGAATCGTACCCACCACGTACCCCCCAATGGGTATGAGCGCATAGGCTGAGATTTTTACAAGTGACCACTTAAATTAAAATTAAATTCAAATCCGCAAACAGATTTAAAAAAACAAAAATCTGAGCCCAGGAGAGCGGAAGTTCATTTTGGGGGCGTGGAGTACGTATAGGGTACGTATGGGGTACGATCGTACCCCATACGTACCCCATACTGGGTATGAGCTCATAGGATGAGATTTTTACAAGTGACCACTTAAATTAAAATTCAAATTAAATTCAAATCCGCAAACAGATTTAAAAAAACAAAAATTTGAGCCCTGGAGAGCGGAAACTCATTCGGGGGGCGTGGGGGGTACGTGGTGGGTACGAATCGTACCCACCACGTACCCTCCAATGGGTATGAGCGCATAGGCTGAGATTTTTACAAGTGACCACTTAAATTAAAATTAAATTCAAATCCGCAAACAGATTTATAAAAACAAAAATCTGAGCCCAGGAGAGCGGAAGTTCATTTTGGGGGCGTGGAGTACGTATAGGGTACGTATGGGGTACGATCGTACCCCATACGTACCCCATACTGGGTATGAGCTCATAGGATGAGATTTTTACAAGTGACCACTTAAATTAAAATTCAAATTAAATTCAAATCCGCAAACAGATTTAAAAAAACAAAAATTTGAGCCCTGGAGAGCGGAAACTCATTCGGGGGGCGTGGGGGGTACGTGGTGGGTACGAATCGTACCCACCACGTACCCCCCAATGGGAATGAGCGCATAGGCTGAGATTTTTACAAGTGACCACTTAAATTAAAATTAAATTCAAATCCGCAAACAGATTTAAAAAAACAAAAATTTGAGCCCAGGAGAGCGGAAATTCATTCGGGAGGCGTGGGGGGTACGTGGTGGGTACGAATCGTACCCACCACGTACCCCCAATGGGTATGAGCGCATAGGCTGAGATTTTTACAAGTGACCACTTAAATTAAAATTAAATTCAAATCCGCAAACAGATTTAAAAAACAAAATTCTGAGCCCAGGAGAGCGGAAGTTCATTTTGGGGGGCGTGGGGGTACGTGGTGGGTACGAATCGTACCCACCACGTACCCCCCAATGGGTATGAGCGCATAGGATGAGATTTTTACAAGTGACCACTTAAATTAAAATTAAATTCAAATCCGCAAACAGATTTAAAAAAACAAAAATTTGAGCCCTGGAGAGCGGAAATTCATTCGGGGGGCGTGGGGGGTACGTGGTGGGTACGAATCGTACCCACCACGTACCCCCCAATGGGTATGAGCGCATAGGCTGAGATTTTTACAAGTGACCACTTAAATTAAAATTAAATTCAAATCCGCTAACAGATTTAAAAAAACAAAAATCTGAGCCCAGGAGAGCGGAAGTTCATTTTGGGGGCGTGGAGTACGTATAGGGTACGTATGGGGTACGATCGTACCCCACACGTACCCCATACTGGGTATGAGCGCATAGGATGAGATTTTTACAAGTGACCACTTAAATTAAAATTCAAATTAAATTCAAATCCGCAAACAGATTTAAAAAAACAAAAATTTGAGCCCTGGAGAGCGGAAACTCATTCGGGGGGCGTGGGGGGTACGTGGTGGGTACGAATCGTACCCACCACGTACCCTCCAATGGGTATGAGCGCATAGGCTGAGATTTTTACAAGTGACCACTTAAATTAAAATTAAATTCAAATCCGCAAACAGATTTATAAAAACAAAAATCTGAGCCCAGGAGAGCGGAAGTTCATTTTGGGGGCGTGGAGTACGTATAGGGTACGTATGGGGTACGATCGTACCCCATACGTACCCCATACTGGGTATGAGCTCATAGGATGAGATTTTTACAAGTGACCACTTAAATTAAAATTCAAATTAAATTCAAATCCGCAAACAGATTTAAAAAAACAAAAATTTGAGCCCTGGAGAGCGGAAACTCATTCGGGGGGCGTGGGGGGTACGTGGTGGGTACGAATCGTACCCACCACGTACCCCCCAATGGGAATGAGCGCATAGGCTGAGATTTTTACAAGTGACCACTTAAATTAAAATTAAAATTAAATTCAAATCCGCAAACAGATTTAAAAAAAACAAAAATTTGAGCCCTGGAGAGCGGAAATTCATTCGGAGGGCGTGGGGGGTACGTGGTGGGTACGAATCGTACCCACCACGTACCCCCCAATGGGTATGAGCGCATAGGCTGAGATTTTTACAAGTGACCACTTAAATTAAAATTAAATTCAAATCCGCAAACAGATTTAAAAAAACAAAAATCTGAGCCCAGGAGAGCGGAAGTTCATTTTGGGGGCGTGGAGTACGTATAGGGTACGTATGGGGTACGATCGTACCCCATACGTACTCCATACTGGGTATGAGCGCATAGGCTGAGATTTTTACAAGTGACCACTTAAATTAAAATTAAATTCAAATCCGCAAACAGATTTAAAAAAACAAAAATTTGAGCCCAGGAGAGCGGAAGTTCATTTTGGGGGCGTGGAGTACGTATAGGGTACGTATGGGGTACGATCGTACCCCATACGTGCTCCATACTGGGTATGAGCGCATAGGCTGAGATTTTTACAAGTGACCACTTAAATTAAAATTAAAATTAAATTCAAATCCGCAAACAGATTTAAAAAAACAAAAATTTGAGCCCAGGAGAGCGGAAGTTCATTTTGGGGGCGTGGAGTACGTATAGGGTACGTATGGGGTACGATCGTACCCCATACGTACTCCATACTGGGTATGAGCGCATAGGATGAGATTTTTACAAGTGACCACTTAAATCAAAATTAAAATTAAATTCAAATCCGCAAACAGATTTAAAAAAACAAAAATTTGAGCCCTGGAGAGCGGAAATTCATTCGGGGGGCGTGGGGGGTACGTGGTGGGTACGAATCGTACCCACCACGTACCCCCCAATGGGTATGAGCGCATAGGCTGAGATTTTTACAAGTGACCACTTAAATTAAAATTAAAATTAAATTCAAATCCGCAAACAGATTTAAAAAAAACAAAAATTTGAGCCCTGGAGAGCGGAAATTCATTCGGGGGGCGTGGGGGGTACGTGGTGGGTACGAATCGTACCCACCACGTACCCCCCAATGGGTATGAGCGCATAGGCTGAGATTTTTACAAGTGACCACTTAAATTAAAATTAAATTCAAATCCGCAAACAGATTTAAAAAAACAAAAATCTGAGCCCAGGAGAGCGGAAGTTCATTTTGGGGGCGTGGAGTACGTATAGGGTACGTATGGGGTACGATCGTACCCCATACGTACTCCATACTGGGTATGAGCGCATAGGCTGAGATTTTTACAAGTGACCACTTAAATTAAAATTAAAATTAAATTCAAATCCGCAAACAGATTTAAAAAAACAAAAATTTGAGCCCAGGAGAGCGGAAGTTCATTTTGGGGGCGTGGAGTACGTATAGGGTACGTATGGGGTACGATCGTACCCCATACGTACTCCATACTGGGTATGAGCGCATAGGCTGAGATTTTTACAAGTGACCACTTAAATTAAAATTAAAATTAAATTCAAATCCGCAAACAGATTTAAAAAAACAAAAATTTGAGCCCTGGAGAGCGGAAGTTCATTTTGGGGGCGTGGAGTACGTATAGGGTACGTATGGGGTACGATCGTACCCCATACGTACTCCATACTGGGTATGAGCGCATAGGCTGAGATTTTTACAAGTGACCACTTAAATTAAAATTAAAATTAAATTCAAATTCGCAAACAGATTTAAAAAAACAAAAATTTGAGCCCAGGAGAGCGGAAATTCATTCGGGGGGCGTGGGGGGTACGTGGTGGGTACGAATCGTACCCACCACGTACCCCCCAATGGGTATGAGCGCATAGGCTGAGATTTTTACAAGTGACCACTTAAATTAAAACTAAATTAAATTCAAATCCGCAAACAGATTTAAAAAAACAAAAATTTGAGCCCAGGAGAGCGGAAGCTCATTTTGGGGGCGTGGAGTACGTATAGGGTACGTATGGGGTACGATCGTACCCCATACGTACACCATACTGGGTATGAGCGCATAGGATGAGATTTTTACAAGTGACCACTTAAATTAAAATTAAAATTAAATTCAAATCCGCAAACAGATTTAAAAAAACAAAAATTTGAGCCCAGGAGAGCGGAAATTCATTCGGGGGCGTGTGGGGTACGTGGTGGGTACGAATCGTACCCACCACGTACCCCCCAAGGGGTATGAGCGCATAGGCTGAGATTTTTACAAGTGACCACTTAAATTAAAATTAAATTCAAATCCGCAAACAGATTTAAAAAAACAAAAATTTGAGCCCTGGAGAGCGGAAATTCATTCGGGGGGCGTGGGGGGTACGTGGTGGGTACGAATCGTACCCACCACGTACCCCCCAATGGGTATGAGCGCATAGGCTGAGATTTTTACAAGTGACCACTTAAATTAAAATTAAATTCAAATCCGCAAACAGATTTAAAAAAACAAAAATCTGAGCCCAGGAGAGCGGAAGTTCATTTTGGGGGCGTGGAGTACGTATAGGGTACGTATGGGGTACGATCGTACCCCATACGTACTCCATACTGGGTATGAGCGCATAGGCTGAGATTTTTACAAGTGACCACTTAAATTAAAATTAAAATTAAATTCAAATCCGCAAACAGATTTAAAAAAACAAAAATTTGAGCCCAGGAGAGCGGAAGTTCATTTTGGGGGCGTGGAGTACGTATAGGGTACGTATGGGGTACGATCGTACCCCATACGTACTCCATACTGGGTATGAGCGCATAGGCTGAGATTTTTACAAGTGACCACTTAAATTAAAATTAAAATTAAATTCAAATCCGCAAACAGATTTAAAAAAACAAAAATTTGAGCCCAGGAGAGCGGAAGTTCATTTTGGGGGCGTGGAGTACGTATAGGGTACGTATGGGGTACGATCGTACCCCATACGTACTCCATACTGGGTATGAGCGCATAGGCTGAGATTTTTACAAGTGACCACTTAAATTAAAATTAAAATTAAATTCAAATTCGCAAACAGATTTAAAAAAACAAAAATTTGAGCCCAGGAGAGCGGAAATTCATTCGGGGGGCGTGGGGGGTACGTGGTGGGTACGAATCGTACCCACCACGTACCCCCCAATGGGTATGAGCGCATAGGCTGAGATTTTTACAAGTGACCACTTAAATTAAAATTAAATTCAAATCCGCAAACAGATTTAAAAAAACAAAAATCTGAGCCCAGGAGAGCGGAAGTTCATTTTGGGGGCGTGGAGTACGTATAGGGTACGTATGGGGTACGATCGTACCCCATACGTACTCCATACTGGGTATGAGCGCATAGGCTGAGATTTTTACAAGTGACCACTTAAATTAAAATTAAAATTAAATTCAAATCCGCAAACAGATTTAAAAAAACAAAAATTTGAGCCCAGGAGAGCGGAAGTTCATTTTGGGGGCGTGGAGTACGTATAGGGTACGTATGGGGTACGATCGTACCCCATACGTACTCCATACTGGGTATGAGCGCATAGGCTGAGATTTTTACAAGTGACCACTTAAATTAAAATTAAAATTAAATTCAAATCCGCAAACAGATTTAAAAAAACAAAAATTTGAGCCCTGGAGAGCGGAAATTCATTCGGGGGGCGTGGGGGGTACGTGGTGGGTACGAATCGTACCCACCACGTACCCCCCAAGGGGTATGAGCGCATAGGATGAGATTTTTACAAGTGACCACTTAAATTAAAATTAAAATTAAATTCAAATCCGCAAACAGATTTAAAAAAACAAAAATTTGAGCCCATGAGAGCGGAAATTCATTCGGGGGGAGTGGGGGGTACGTGGTGGGTACGAATCGTACCCACCACGTACCCCCCAATGGGTATGAGCGCATAGGCTGAGATTTTTACAAGTGACCACTTAAATTAAAATTAAATTCAAATCCGCAAACAGATTTAAAAAAACAAAAATTTGAGCCCAGGAGAGCGGAAATTCATTCGGGAGGCGTGGGGGGTACGTGGTGGGTACGAATCGTACCCACCACGTACCCCCCAATGGGTATGAGCGCATAGGCTGAGATTTTTACAAGTGACCACTTAAATTAAAATTAAATTCAAATCCGCAAACAGATTTAAAAAACAAAATTCTGAGCCCAGGAGAGCGGAAGTTCATTTTGGGGGGCGTGGGGGGTACGTGGTGGGTACGAATCGTACCCACCACGTACCCCCCAATGGGTATGAGCGCATAGGATGAGATTTTTACAAGTGACCACTTAAATTAAAATTAAATTCAAATCCGCAAACAGATTTAAAAAAACAAAAATTTGAGCCCTGGAGAGCGGAAATTCATTCGGGGGGCGTGGGGGGTACGTGGTGGGTACGAATCGTACCCACCACGTACCCTCCAATGGGTATGAGCGCATAGGCTGAGATTTTTACAAGTGACCACTTAAATTAAAATTAAAATTAAATTCAAATCCGCAAACAGATTTAAAAAAACAAAAATTTGAGCCCAGGAGAGCGGAAATTCATTCGGGGGGAGTGGGGGGTACGTGGTGGGTACGAATCGTACCCACCACGTACCCCCCAATGGGTATGAGCGCATAGGCTGAGATTTTTACAAGTGACCACTTAAATTAAAATTAAATTCAAATCCGCAAACAGTTTTAAAAAAACAAAAATTTGAGCCCAGGAGAGCGGAAATTCATTCGGGAGGCGTGGGGGGTACGTGGTGGGTACGAATCGTACCCACCACGTACCCCCCAATGGGTATGAGCGCATAGGCTGAGATTTTTACAAGTGACCACTTAAATTAAAATTAAATTCAAATCCGCAAACAGATTTAAAAAACAAAATTCTGAGCCCAGGAGAGCGGAAGTTCATTTTGGGGGGCGTGGGGGGTACGTGGTGGGTACGAATCGTACCCACCACGTACCCCCCAATGGGTATGAGCGCATAGGATGAGATTTTTACAAGTGACCACTTAAATTAAAATTAAATTCAAATCCGCAAACAGATTTAAAAAAACAAAAATTTGAGCCCTGGAGAGCGGAAATTCATTCGGGGGGCGTGGGGGGTACGTGGTGGGTACGAATCGTACCCACCACGTACCCCCCAATGGGTATGAGCGCATAGGCTGAGATTTTTACAAGTGACCACTTAAATTAAAATTAAATTCAAATCCGCAAACAGATTTAAAAAAACAAAAATCTGAGCCCAGGAGAGCGGAAGTTCATTTTGGGGGCGTGGAGTACGTATAGGGTACGTATGGGGTACGATCGTACCCCATACGTACTCCATACTGGGTATGAGCGCATAGGATGAGATTTTTACAAGTGACCACTTAAATCAAAATTAAAATTAAATTCAAATCCGCAAACAGATTTAAAAAAACAAAAATTTGAGCCCTGGAGAGCGGAAATTCATTCGGGGGGCGAGGGGGGTACGTGGTGGGTACGAATCGTACCCACCACGTACCCCCCAATGGGTATGAGCGCATAGGCTGAGATTTTTACAAGTGACCACTTAAATTAAAATTAAAATTAAATTCAAATCCGCAAACAGATTTAAAAAAAACAAAAATTTGAGCCCTGGAGAGCGGAAATTCATTCGGGGGGCGTGGGGGGTACGTGGTGGGTACGAATCGTACCCACCACGTACCCCCCAATGGGTATGAGCGCATAGGCTGAGATTTTTACAAGTGACCACTTAAATTAAAATTAAATTCAAATCCGCAAACAGATTTAAAAAAACAAAAATTTGAGCCCAGGAGAGCGGAAGTTCATTTTGGGGGCGTGGAGTACGTATAGGGTACGTATGGGGTACGATCGTACCCCATACGTACTCCATACTGGGTATGAGCGCATAGGCTGAGATTTTTACAAGTGACCACTTAAATTAAAATTAAAATTAAATTCAAATCCGCAAACAGATTTAAAAAAACAAAAATTTGAGCCCAGGAGAGCGGAAGTTCATTTTGGGGGCGTGGAGTACGTATAGGGTACGTATGGGGTACGATCGTACCACATACGTACTCCATACTGGGTATGAGCGCATAGGCTGAGATTTTTACAAGTGACCACTTAAATTAAAATTAAAATTAAATTCAAATCCGCAAACAGATTTAAAAAAACAAAAATTTGAGCCCAGGAGAGCGGAAGTTCATTTTGGGGGCGTGGAGTACGTATAGGGTACGTATGGGGTACGATCGTACCCCATACGTACTCCATACTGGGTATGAGCGCATAGGCTGAGATTTTTACAAGTGACCACTTAAATTAAAATTAAAATTAAATTCAAATTCGCAAACAGATTTAAAAAAACAAAAATTTGAGCCCTGGAGAGCGGAAATTCATTCGGGGGGCGTGGGGGGTACGTGGTGGGTACGAATCGTACCCACCACGTACCCCCCAATGGGTATGAGCGCATAGGCTGAGATTTTTACAAGTGACCACTTAAATTAAAACTAAATTAAATTCAAATCCGCAAACAGATTTAAAAAAACAAAAATTTGAGCCCAGGAGAGCGGAAGCTCATTTTGGGGGCGTGGAGTACGTATAGGGTACGTATGGGGTACGATCGTACCCCATACGTACACCATACTGGGTATGAGCGCATAGGCTGAGATTTTTACAAGTGACCACTTAAATTAAAATTAAAATTAAATTCAAATCCGCAAACAGATTTAAAAAAACAAAAATTTGAGCCCAGGAGAGCGGAAATTCATTCGGGGGCGTGGGGGGTACGTGGTGGGTACGAATCGTACCCACCACGTACCCCCCAAGGGGTATGAGCGCATAGGCTGAGATTTTTACAAGTGACCACTTAAATTAAAATTAAAATTAAATTCAAATCCGCAAACAGATTTAAAAAAACAAAAATTTGAGCCCTGGAGAGCGGAAATTCATTCGGGGGCGTGGGGGGTACGTGGTGGGTACGAATCGTACCCACCACGTACCCCCCAATGGGTATGAGCGCATAGGCTGAGATTTTTACAAGTGACCACTTAAATTAAAATTAAATTCAAATCCGCAAACAGATTTAAAAAAACAAAAATCTGAGCCCAGGAGAGCGGAAGTTCATTTTGGGGGCGTGGAGTACGTATAGGGTACGTATGGGGTACGATCGTACCCCATACGTACTCCATACTGGGTATGAGCGCATAGGCTGAGATTTTTACAAGTGACCACTTAAATTAAAATTAAAATTAAATTCAAATCCGCAAACAGATTTAAAAAAACAAAAATTTGAGCCCAGGAGAGCGGAAGTTCATTTTGGGGGCGTGGAGTACGTATAGGGTACGTATGGGGTACGATCGTACCCCATACGTACTCCATACTGGGTATGAGCGCATAGGCTGAGATTTTTACAACTGACCACTTAAATTAAAATTAAAATTAAATTCAAATCCGCAAACAGATTTAAAAAAACAAAAATTTGAGCCCAGGAGAGCGGAAGTTCATTTTGGGGGCGTGGAGTACGTATAGGGTACGTATGGGGTACGATCGTACCCCATACGTACTCCATACTGGGTATGAGCGCATAGGCTGAGATTTTTACAAGTGACCACTTAAATTAAAATTAAAATTAAATTCAAATTCGCAAACAGATTTAAAAAAACAAAAATTTGAGCCCAGGAGAGCGGAAATTCATTCGGGGGGCGTGGGGGGTACGTGGTGGGTACGAATCGTACCCACCACGTACCCCCCAATGGGTATGAGCGCATAGGCTGAGATTTTTACAAGTGACCACTTAAATTAAAATTAAATTCAAATCCGCAAACAGATTTAAAAAAACAAAAATCTGAGCCCAGGAGAGCGGAAGTTCATTTTGGGGGCGTGGAGTACGTATAGGGTACGTATGGGGTACGATCGTGACCCATGCGTACTCCATACTGGGTATGAGCGCATAGGCTGAGATTTTTACAAGTTACCACTTAAATTAAAATTAAATTCAAATCCGCAAACAGATTTAAAAAAACAAAAATTTGAGCCCTGGAGAGCGGAAATTCATTCGGGGGGCGTGGGGGGTACGTGGTGGGTACGAATCGTACCCACCACGTACCCCCCAAGGGGTATGAGCGCATAGGCTGAGATTTTTACAAGTGACCACTTAAATTAAAATTAAATTCAAATCCGCAAACAGATTTAAAAAAACAAAAATCTGAGCCCAGGAGAGCGGAAGTTCATTTTGGGGGCGTGGAGTACGTATAGGGTACGTATGGGGTACGATCGTACCCCATACGTACTCCATACTGGGTATGAGCGCATAGGCTGAGATTTTTACAAGTGACCACTTAAATTAAAATTAAAATTAAATTCAAATCCGCAAACAGATTTAAAAAAACAAAAATTTGAGCCCAGGAGAGCGGAAGTTCATTTTGGGGGCGTGGAGTACGTATAGGGTACGTATGGGGTACGATCGTACCCCATACGTACTCCATACTGGGTATGAGCGCATAGGCTGAGATTTTTACAAGTGACCACTTAAATTAAAATTAAAATTAAATTCAAATACGCAAACAGATTTAAAAAAACAAAAATTTGAGCCCTGGAGAGCGGAAATTCATTCGGGGGGCGTGGGGGGTACGTGGTGGGTACGAATCGTACCCACCACGTACCCCCCAAGGGGTATGAGCGCATAGGCTGAGATTTTTACAAGTGACCACTTAAATTAAAATTAAAATTAAATTCAAATCCGCAAACAGATTTAAAAAAACAAAAATTTGAGCCCAGGAGAGCGGAAATTCATTCGGGGGGAGTGGGGGGTACGTGGTGGGTACGAATCGTACCCACCACGTACCCCCCAATGGGTATGAGCGCATAGGCTGAGATTTTTACAAGTGACCACTTAAATTAAAATTAAATTCAAATCCGCAAACAGATTTAAAAAAACAAAAATTTGAGCCCAGGAGAGCGGAAATTCATTCGGGAGGCGTGGGGGGTACGTGGTGGGTACGAATCGTACCCACCACGTACCCCCCAATGGGTATGAGCGCATAGGCTGAGATTTTTACAAGTGACCACTTAAATTAAAATTAAATTCAAATCCGCAAACAGATTTAAAAAACAAAATTCTGAGCCCAGGAGAGCGGAAGTTCATTTTGAGGGGCGTGGGGGGTACGTGGTGGGTACGAATCGTACCCACCACGTACCCCCCAATGGGTATGAGCGCATAGGATGAGATTTTTACAAGTGACCACTTAAATTAATATTAAATTCAAATCCGCAAACAGATTTAAAAAAACAAAAATTTGAGCCCTGGAGAGCGGAAATTCATTCGGGGGGCGTGGGGGGTACGTGGTGGGTACGAATCGTACCCACCACGTACCCCCCAATGGGTATGAGCGCATAGGCTGAGATTTTTACAAGTGACCACTTAAATTAAAATTAAATTCAAATCCGCAAACAGATTTAAAAAAACAAAAATCTGAGCCCAGGAGAGCGGAAGTTCATTTTGGGGGCGTGGAGTACGTATAGGGTACGTATGGGGTACGATCGTACCCCATACGTACCCCATACTGGGTATGAGCTCATAGGATGAGATTTTTACAAGTGACCACTTAAATTAAAATTCAAATTAAATTCAAATCCGCAAACAGATTTAAAAAAACAAAAATTTGAGCCCTGGAGAGCGGAAACTCATTCGGGGGGCGTGGGGGGTACGTGGTGGGTACGAATCGTACCCACCACGTACCCTCCAATGGGTATGAGCGCATAGGCTGAGATTTTTACAAGTGACCACTTAAATTAAAATTAAATTCAAATCCGCAAACAGATTTATAAAAACAAAAATCTGAGCCCAGGAGAGCGGAAGTTCATTTTGGGGGCGTGGAGTACGTATAGGGTACGTATGGGGTACGATCGTACCCCATACGTACCCCATACTGGGTATGAGCTCATAGGATGAGATTTTTACAAGTGACCACTTAAATTAAAATTCAAATTAAATTCAAATCCGCAAACAGATTTAAAAAAACAAAAATTTGAGCCCTGGAGAGCGGAAACTCATTCGGGGGGCGTGGGGGGTACGTGGTGGGTACGAATCGTACCCACCACGTACCCCCCAATGGGAATGAGCGCATAGGCTGAGATTTTTACAAGTGACCACTTAAATTAAAATTAAATTCAAATCCGCAAACAGATTTAAAAAAACAAAAATTTGAGCCCAGGAGAGCGGAAATTCATTCGGGAGGCGTGGGGGGTACGTGGTGGGTACGAATCGTACCCACCACGTACCCCCAATGGGTATGAGCGCATAGGCTGAGATTTTTACAAGTGACCACTTAAATTAAAATTAAATTCAAATCCGCAAACAGATTTAAAAAACAAAATTCTGAGCCCAGGAGAGCGGAAGTTCATTTTGGGGGGCGTGGGGGTACGTGGTGGGTACGAATCGTACCCACCACGTACCCCCCAATGGGTATGAGCGCATAGGATGAGATTTTTACAAGTGACCACTTAAATTAAAATTAAATTCAAATCCGCAAACAGATTTAAAAAAACAAAAATTTGAGCCCTGGAGAGCGGAAATTCATTCGGGGGGCGTGGGGGGTACGTGGTGGGTACGAATCGTACCCACCACGTACCCCCCAATGGGTATGAGCGCATAGGCTGAGATTTTTACAAGTGACCACTTAAATTAAAATTAAATTCAAATCCGCTAACAGATTTAAAAAAACAAAAATCTGAGCCCAGGAGAGCGGAAGTTCATTTTGGGGGCGTGGAGTACGTATAGGGTACGTATGGGGTACGATCGTACCCCATACGTACCCCATACTGGGTATGAGCGCATAGGATGAGATTTTTACAAGTGACCACTTAAATTAAAATTCAAATTAAATTCAAATCCGCAAACAGATTTAAAAAAACAAAAATTTGAGCCCTGGAGAGCGGAAACTCATTCGGGGGGCGTGGGGGGTACGTGGTGGGTACGAATCGTACCCACCACGTACCCTCCAATGGGTATGAGCGCATAGGCTGAGATTTTTACAAGTGACCACTTAAATTCAAATTAAATTCAAATCCGCAAACAGATTTATAAAAACAAAAATCTGAGCCCAGGAGAGCGGAAGTTCATTTTGGGGGCGTGGAGTACGTATAGGGTACGTATGGGGTACGATCGTACCCCATACGTACCCCATACTGGGTATGAGCTCATAGGATGAGATTTTTACAAGTGACCACTTAAATTAAAATTCAAATTAAATTCAAATCCGCAAACAGATTTAAAAAAACAAAAATTTGAGCCCTGGAGAGCGGAAACTCATTCGGGGGGCGTGGGGGGTACGTGGTGGGTACGAATCGTACCCACCACGTACCCCCCAATGGGAATGAGCGCATAGGCTGAGATTTTTACAAGTGACCACTTAAATTAAAATTAAAATTAAATTCAAATCCGCAAACAGATTTAAAAAAAACAAAAATTTGAGCCCTGGAGAGCGGAAATTCATTCGGAGGGCGTGGGGGGTACGTGGTGGGTACGAATCGTACCCACCACGTACCCCCCAATGGGTATGAGCGCATAGGCTGAGATTTTTACAAGTGACCACTTAAATTAAAATTAAATTCAAATCCGCAAACAGATTTAAAAAAACAAAAATCTGAGCCCAGGAGAGCGGAAGTTCATTTTGGGGGCGTGGAGTACGTATAGGGTACGTATGGGGTACGATCGTACCCCATACGTACTCCATACTGGGTATGAGCGCATAGGCTGAGATTTTTACAAGTGACCACTTAAATTAAAATTAAATTCAAATCCGCAAACAGATTTAAAAAAACAAAAATTTGAGCCCAGGAGAGCGGAAGTTCATTTTGGGGGCGTGGAGTACGTATAGGGTACGTATGGGGTACGATCGTACCCCATACGTGCTCCATACTGGGTATGAGCGCATAGGCTGAGATTTTTACAAGTGACCACTTAAATTAAAATTAAAATTAAATTCAAATCCGCAAACAGATTTAAAAAAACAAAAATTTGAGCCCAGGAGAGCGGAAGTTCATTTTGGGGGCGTGGAGTACGTATAGGGTACGTATGGGGTACGATCGTACCCCATACGTACTCCATACTGGGTATGAGCGCATAGGATGAGATTTTTACAAGTGACCACTTAAATCAAAATTAAAATTAAATTCAAATCCGCAAACAGATTTAAAAAAACAAAAATTTGAGCCCTGGAGAGCGGAAATTCATTCGGGGGGCGTGGGGGGTACGTGGTGGGTACGAATCGTACCCACCACGTACCCCCCAATGGGTATGAGCGCATAGGCTGAGATTTTTACAAGTGACCACTTAAATTAAAATTAAAATTAAATTCAAATCCGCAAACAGATTTAAAAAAAACAAAAATTTGAGCCCTGGAGAGCGGAAATTCATTCGGGGGGCGTGGGGGGTACGTGGTGGGTACGAATCGTACCCACCACGTACCCCCCAATGGGTATGAGCGCATAGGCTGAGATTTTTACAAGTGACCACTTAAATTAAAATTAAATTCAAATCCGCAAACAGATTTAAAAAAACAAAAATCTGAGCCCAGGAGAGCGGAAGTTCATTTTGGGGGCGTGGAGTACGTATAGGGTACGTATGGGGTACGATCGTACCCCATACGTACTCCATACTGGGTATGAGCGCATAGGCTGAGATTTTTACAAGTGACCACTTAAATTAAAATTAAAATTAAATTCAAATCCGCAAACAGATTTAAAAAAACAAAAATTTGAGCCCAGGAGAGCGGAAGTTCATTTTGGGGGCGTGGAGTACGTATAGGGTACGTATGGGGTACGATCGTACCCCATACGTACTCCATACTGGGTATGAGCGCATAGGCTGAGATTTTTACAAGTGACCACTTAAATTAAAATTAAAATTAAATTCAAATCCGCAAACAGATTTAAAAAAACAAAAATTTGAGCCCTGGAGAGCGGAAGTTCATTTTGGGGGCGTGGAGTACGTATAGGGTACGTATGGGGTACGATCGTACCCCATACGTACTCCATACTGGGTATGAGCGCATAGGCTGAGATTTTTACAAGTGACCACTTAAATTAAAATTAAAATTAAATTCAAATTCGCAAACAGATTTAAAAAAACAAAAATTTGAGCCCAGGAGAGCGGAAATTCATTCGGGGGGCGTGGGGGGTACGTGGTGGGTACGAATCGTACCCACCACGTACCCCCCAATGGGTATGAGCGCATAGGCTGAGATTTTTACAAGTGACCACTTAAATTAAAACTAAATTAAATTCAAATCCGCAAACAGATTTAAAAAAACAAAAATTTGAGCCCAGGAGAGCGGAAGCTCATTTTGGGGGCGTGGAGTACGTATAGGGTACGTATGGGGTACGATCGTACCCCATACGTACACCATACTGGGTATGAGCGCATAGGATGAGATTTTTACAAGTGACCACTTAAATTAAAATTAAAATTAAATTCAAATCCGCAAACAGATTTAAAAAAACAAAAATTTGAGCCCAGGAGAGCGGAAATTCATTCGGGGGCGTGTGGGGTACGTGGTGGGTACGAATCGTACCCACCACGTACCCCCCAAGGGGTATGAGCGCATAGGCTGAGATTTTTACAAGTGACCACTTAAATTAAAATTAAAATTAAATTCAAATCCGCAAACAGATTTAAAAAAACAAAAATTTGAGCCCTGGAGAGCGGAAATTCATTCGGGGGGCGTGGGGGGTACGTGGTGGGTACGAATCGTACCCACCACGTACCCCCCAATGGGTATGAGCGCATAGGCTGAGATTTTTACAAGTGACCACTTAAATTAAAATTAAATTCAAATCCGCAAACAGATTTAAAAAACAAAATTCTGAGCCCAGGAGAGCGGAAGTTCATTTTGGGGGGCGTGGGGGGTACGTGGTGGGTACGAATCGTACCCACCACGTACCCCCCAATGGGTATGAGCGCATAGGATGAGATTTTTACAAGTGACCACTTAAATTAAAATTAAATTCAAATCCGCAAACAGATTTAAAAAAACAAAAATTTGAGCCCTGGAGAGCGGAAATTCATTCGGGGGGCGTGGGGGGTACGTGGTGGGTACGAATCGTACCCACCACGTACCCTCCAATGGGTATGAGCGCATAGGCTGAGATTTTTACAAGTGACCACTTAAATTAAAATTAAAATTAAATTCAAATCCGCAAACAGATTTAAAAAAACAAAAATTTGAGCCCAGGAGAGCGGAAATTCATTCGGGGGGAGTGGGGGGTACGTGGTGGGTACGAATCGTACCCACCACGTACCCCCCAATGGGTATGAGCGCATAGGCTGAGATTTTTACAAGTGACCACTTAAATTAAAATTAAATTCAAATCCGCAAACAGTTTTAAAAAAACAAAAATTTGAGCCCAGGAGAGCGGAAATTCATTCGGGAGGCGTGGGGGGTACGTGGTGGGTACGAATCGTACCCACCACGTACCCCCCAATGGGTATGAGCGCATAGGCTGAGATTTTTACAAGTGACCACTTAAATTAAAATTAAATTCAAATCCGCAAACAGATTTAAAAAACAAAATTCTGAGCCCAGGAGAGCGGAAGTTCATTTTGGGGGGCGTGGGGGGTACGTGGTGGGTACGAATCGTACCCACCACGTACCCCCCAATGGGTATGAGCGCATAGGATGAGATTTTTACAAGTGACCACTTAAATTAAAATTAAATTCAAATCCGCAAACAGATTTAAAAAAACAAAAATTTGAGCCCTGGAGAGCGGAAATTCATTCGGGGGGCGTGGGGGGTACGTGGTGGGTACGAATCGTACCCACCACGTACCCCCCAATGGGTATGAGCGCATAGGCTGAGATTTTTACAAGTGACCACTTAAATTAAAATTAAATTCAAATCCGCAAACAGATTTAAAAAAACAAAAATCTGAGCCCAGGAGAGCGGAAGTTCATTTTGGGGGCGTGGAGTACGTATAGGGTACGTATGGGGTACGATCGTACCCCATACGTACCCCATACTGGGTATGAGCTCATAGGATGAGATTTTTACAAGTGACCACTTAAATTAAAATTCAAATTAAATTCAAATCCGCAAACAGATTTAAAAACACAAAAATTTGAGCCCTGGAGAGCGGAAACTCATTCGGGGGGCGTGGGGGGTACGTGGTGGGTACGAATCGTACCCACCACGTACCCTCCAATGGGTATGAGCGCATAGGCTGAGATTTTTACAAGTGACCACTTAAATTAAAATTAAATTCAAATCCGCAAACAGATTTATAAAAACAAAAATCTGAGCCCAGGAGAGCGGAAGTTCATTTTGGGGGCGTGGAGTACGTATAGGGTACGTATGGGGTACGATCGTACCCCATACGTACCCCATACTGGGTATGAGCTCATAGGATGAGATTTTTACAAGTGACCACTTAAATTAAAATTCAAATTAAATTCAAATCCGCAAACAGATTTAAAAAAACAAAAATTTGAGCCCTGGAGAGCGGAAACTCATTCGGGGGGCGTGGGGGGTACGTGGTGGGTACGAATCATACCCACCACGTACCCCCCAATGGGAATGAGCGCATAGGCTGAGATTTTTACAAGTGACCACTTAAATTAAAATTAAATTCAAATCCGCAAACAGATTTAAAAAAACAAAAATTTGAGCCCAGGAGAGCGGAAATTCATTCGGGAGGCGTGGGGGGTACGTGGTGGGTACGAATCGTACCCACCACGTACCCCCCAATGGGTATGAGCGCATAGGCTGAGATTTTTACAAGTGACCACTTAAATTAAAATTAAATTCAAATCCGCAAACAGATTTAAAAAAACAAAAATCTGAGCCCAGGAGAGCGGAAGTTCATTTTGGGGGCGTGGAGTACGTATAGGGTACGTATGGGGTACGATCGTACCCCATACGTACCCCATACTGGGTATGAGCTCATAGGATGAGATTTTTACAAGTGACCACTTAAATTAAAATTCAAATTAAATTCAAATCCGCAAACAGATTTAAAAAAACAAAAATTTGAGCCCTGAGAGCGGAAACTCATTCGGGGGGCGTGGGGGGTACGTGGTGGGTACGAATCGTACCCACCACGTACCCTCCAATGGGTATGAGCGCATAGGCTGAGATTTTTACAAGTGACCACTTAAATTAAAATTAAATTCAAATCCGCAAACAGATTTATAAAAACAAAAATCTGAGCCCAGGAGAGCGGAAGTTCATTTTGGGGGCGTGGAGTACGTATAGGGTACGTATGGGGTACGATCGTACCCCATACGTACCCCATACTGGGTATGAGCTCATAGGATGAGATTTTTACAAGTGACCACTTAAATTAAAATTCAAATTAAATTCAAATCCGCAAACAGATTTAAAAAAACAAAAATTTGAGCCCTGGAGAGCGGAAACTCATTCGGGAGGCGTGGGGGGTACGTGGTGGGTACGAATCGTACCCACCACGTACCCCCCAATGGGTATGAGCGCATAGGCTGAGATTTTTACAAGTGACCACTTAAATTAAAATTAAATTCAAATCCGCAAACAGATTTAAAAAACAAAATTCTGAGCCCAGGAGAGCGGAAGTTCATTTTGGGGGGCGTGGGGGGTACGTGGTGGGTACGAATCGTACCCACCACGTACCCCCCAATGGGTATGAGCGCATAGGATGAGATTTTTACAAGTGACCACTTAAATTAAAATTAAATTCAAATCCGCAAACAGATTTAAAAAAACAAAAATTTGAGCCCTGGAGAGCGGAAATTCATTCGGGGGGCGTGGGGGGTACGTGGTGGGTACGAATCGTACCCACCACGTACCCCCCAATGGGTATGAGCGCATAGGCTGAGATTTTTACAAGTGACCACTTAAATTAAAATTAAATTCAAATCCGCAAACAGATTTAAAAAAACAAAAATCTGAGCCCAGGAGAGCGGAAGTTCATTTTGGGGGCGTGGAGTACGTATAGGGTACGTATGGGGTACGATCGTACCCCATACGTACCCCATACTGGGTATGAGCTCATAGGATGAGATTTTTACAAGTGACCACTTAAATTAAAATTCAAATTAAATTCAAATCCGCAAACAGATTTAAAAAAACAAAAATTTGAGCCCTGAGAGCGGAAACTCATTCGGGGGGCGTGGGGGGTACGTGGTGGGTACGAATCGTACCCACCACGTACCCTCCAATGGGTATGAGCGCATAGGCTGAGATTTTTACAAGTGACCACTTAAATTAAAATTAAATTCAAATCCGCAAACAGATTTATAAAAACAAAAATCTGAGCCCACGAGAGCGGAAGTTCATTTTGGGGGCGTGGAGTACGTATAGGGTACGTATGGGGTACGATCGTACCCCATACGTACCCCATACTGGGTATGAGCTCATAGGATGAGATTTTTACAAGTGACCACTTAAATTAAAATTCAAATTAAATTCAAATCCGCAAACAGATTTAAAAAAACAAAAATTTGAGCCCTGGAGAGCGGAAACTCATTCGGGAGGCGTGGGGGGTACGTGGTGGGTACGAATCGTACCCACCACGTACCCCCCAATGGGAATGAGCGCATAGGCTGAGATTTTTACAAGTGACCACTTAAATTAAAATTAAAATTAAATTCAAATCCGCAAACAGATTTAAAAAAAACAAAAATTTGAGCCCTGGAGAGCGGAAATTCATTCGGAGGGCGTGGGGGGTACGTGGTGGGTACGAATCGTACCCACCACGTACCCCCCAATGGGTATGAGCGCATAGGCTGAGATTTTTACAAGTGACCACTTAAATTAAAATTAAATTCAAATCCGCAAACAGATTTAAAAAAACAAAAATCTGAGCCCAGGAGAGCGGAAGTTCATTTTGGGGGCGTGGAGTACGTATAGGGTACGTATGGGGTACGATCGTACCCCATACGTACCCCATACTGGGTATGAGCGCATAGGATGAGATTTTTACAAGTGACCACTTAAATTAAAATTCAAATTAAATTCAAATCCGCAAACAGATTTAAAAAAACAAAAATTTGAGCCCTGGAGAGCGGAAACTCATTCGGGGGGCGTGGGGGGTACGTGGTGGGTACGAATCGTACCCACCACGTACCCTCCAATGGGTATGAGCGCATAGGCTGAGATTTTTACAAGTGACCACTTAAATTAAAATTAAATTCAAATCCGCAAACAGATTTAAAAAAACAAAAATCTGAGCCCAGGAGAGCGGAAGTTCATTTTGGGGGCGTGGAGTACGTATAGGGTACGTATGGGGTACGATCGTACCCCATACGTACTCCATACTGGGTATGAGCGCATAGGCTGAGATTTTTACAAGTGACCACTTAAATTAAAATTAAAATTAAATTCAAATCCGCAAACAGATTTAAAAAAACAAAAATTTGAGCCCAGGAGAGCGGAAGTTCATTTTGGGGGCGTGGAGTACGTATAGGGTACGTATGGGGTACGATCGTACCCCATACGTACTCCATACTGGGTATGAGCGCATAGGCTGAGATTTTTACAAGTGACCACTTAAATTAAAATTAAAATTAAATTCAAATCCGCAAACAGATTTAAAAAAACAAAAATTTGAGCCCAGGAGAGCGGAAGTTCATTTTGGGGGCGTGGAGTACGTATAGGGTACGTATGGGGTACGATCGTACCCCATACGTACTACATACTGGGTATGAGCGCATAGGCTGAGATTTTTACAAGTGACCACTTAAATTAAAATTAAAATTAAATTCAAATTCGCAAACAGATTTAAAAAAACAAAAATTTGAGCCCAGGAGAGCGGAAATTCATTCGGGGGGCGTGGGGGGTACGTGGTGGGTACGAATCGTACCCACCACGTACCCCCCAATGGGTATGAGCGCATAGGCTGAGATTTTTACAAGTGACCACTTAAATTAAAATTAAATTCAAATCCGCAAACAGATTTAAAAAAACAAAAATCTGAGCCCAGGAGAGCGGAAGTTCATTTTGGGGGCGTGGAGTACGTATAGGGTACGTATGGGGTACGATCGTACCCCATACGTACTCCATACTGGGTATGAGCGCATAGGCTGAGATTTTTACAAGTGACCACTTAAATTAAAATTAAAATTAAATTCAAATCCGCAAACAGATTTAAAAAAACAAAAATTTGAGCCCTGGAGAGCGGAAATTCATTCGGGGGGCGTGGGGGGTACGTGGTGGGTACGAATCGTACCCACCACGTACCCCCCAAGGGGTATGAGCGCATAGGCTGAGATTTTTACAAGTGACCACTTAAATTAAAATTAAATTCAAATCCGCAAACAGATTTAAAAAAACAAAAATTTGAGCCCTGGAGAGCGGAAATTCATTCGGGGGGAGTGGGGGGTACGTGGTGGGTACGAATCGTACCCACCACGTACCCCCCAATGGGTATGAGCGCATAGGCTGAGATTTTTACAAGTGACCACTTAAATTAAAATTAAATTCAAATCCGCAAACAGATTTAAAAAAACAAAAATTTGAGCCCAGGAGAGCGGAAATTCATTCGGGAGGCGTGGGGGGTACGTGGTGGGTACGAATCGTACCCACCACGTACCCCCCAATGGGTATGAGCGCATAGGCTGAGATTTTTACAAGTGACCACTTAAATTAAAATTAAATTCAAATCCGCAAACAGATTTAAAAAACAAAATTCTGAGCCCAGGAGAGCGGAAGTTCATTTTGGGGGGCGTGGGGGGTACGTGGTGGGTACGAATCGTACCCACCACGTACCCCCCAATGGGTATGAGCGCATAGGATGAGAATTTTACAAGTGACCACTTAAATTAAAATTAAATTCAAATCCGCAAACAGATTTAAAAAAACAAAAATTTGAGCCCTGGAGAGCGGAAATTCATTCGGGGGGCGTGGGGGGTACGTGGTGGGTACGAATCGTACCCACCACGTACCCCCCAATGGGTATGAGCGCATAGGCTGAGATTTTTACAAGTGACCACTTAAATTAAAATTAAATTCAAATCCGCAAACAGATTTAAAAAAACAAAAATCTGAGCCCAGGAGAGCGGAAGTTCATTTTGGGGGCGTGGAGTACGTATAGGGTACGTATGGGGTACGATCGTACCCCATACGTACCCCATACTGGGTATGAGCTCATAGGATGAGATTTTTACAAGTGACCACTTAAATTAAAATTCAAATTAAATTCAAATCCGCAAACAGATTTAAAAAAACAAAAATTTGAGCCCCGGAGAGCGGAAACTCATTCGGGGGGCGTGGGGGGTACGTGGTGGGTACGAATCGTACCCACCACGTACCCTCCAATGGGTATGAGCGCATAGGCTGAGATTTTTACAAGTGACCACTTAAATTAAAATTAAATTCAAATCCGCAAACAGATTTATAAAAACAAAAATCTGAGCCCAGGAGAGCGGAAGTTCATTTTGGGGGCGTGGAGTACGTATAGGGTACGTATGGGGTACGATCGTACCCCATACGTACCCCATACTGGGTATGAGCTCATAGGATGAGATTTTTACAAGTGACCACTTAAATTAAAATTCAAATTAAATTCAAATCCGCAAACAGATTTAAAAAAACAAAAATTTGAGCCCAGGAGAGCGGAAACTCATTCGGGGGGCGTGGGGGGTACGTGGTGGGTACGAATCGTACCCACCACGTACCCCCCAATGGGAATGAGCGCATAGGCTGAGATTTTTACAAGTGACCACTTAAATTAAAATTAAATTCAAATCCGCAAACAGATTTAAAAAAACAAAAATTTGAGCCCAGGAGAGCGGAAATTCATTCGGGAGGCGTGGGGGGTACGTGGTGGGTACGAATCGTACCCACCACGTACCCCCCAATGGGTATGAGCGCATAGGCTGAGATTTTTACAAGTGACCACTTAAATTAAAATTAAATTCAAATCCGCAAACAGATTTAAAAAAACAAAAATTTGAGCCCAGGAGAGCGGAAATTCATTCGGGAGGCGTGGGGGGTACGTGGTGGGTACGAATCGTACCCACCACGTACCCCCCAATGGGTATGAGCGCATAGGCTGAGATTTTTACAAGTGACCACTTAAATTAAAATTAAATTCAAATCCGCAAACAGATTTAAAAAACAAAATTCTGAGCCCAGGAGAGCGGAAGTTCATTTTGGGGGGCGTGGGGGGTACGTGGTGGGTACGAATCGTACCCACCACGTACCCCCCAATGGGTATGAGCGCATAGGATGAGATTTTTACAAGTGACCACTTAAATTAAAATTAAATTCAAATCCGCAAACAGATTTAAAAAAACAAAAATTTGAGCCCTGGAGAGCGGAAATTCATTCGGGGGGCGTGGGGGGTACGTGGTGGGTACGAATCGTACCCACCACGTACCCCCCAATGGGTATGAGCGCATAGGCTGAGATTTTTACAAGTGACCACTTAAATTAAAATTAAATTCAAATCCGCAAACAGATTTAAAAAAACAAAAATCTGAGCCCAGGAGAGCGGAAGTTCATTTTGGGGGCGTGGAGTACGTATAGGGTACGTATGGGGTACGATCGTACCCCATACGTACCCCATACTGGGTATGAGCTCATAGGATGAGATTTTTACAAGTGACCACTTAAATTAAAATTCAAATTAAATTCAAATCCGCAAACAGATTTAAAAAAACAAAAATTTGAGCCCCGGAGAGCGGAAACTCATTCGGGGGGCGTGGGGGGTACGTGGTGGGTACGAATCGTACCCACCACGTACCCTCCAATGGGTATGAGCGCATAGGCTGAGATTTTTACAAGTGACCACTTAAATTAAAATTAAATTCAAATCCGCAAACAGATTTATAAAAACAAAAATCTGAGCCCAGGAGAGCGGAAGTTCATTTTGGGGGCGTGGAGTACGTATAGGGTACGTATGGGGTACGATCGTACCCCATACGTACCCCATACTGGGTATGAGCTCATAGGATGAGATTTTTACAAGTGACCACTTAAATTAAAATTCAAATTAAATTCAAATCCGCAAACAGATTTAAAAAAACAAAAATTTGAGCCCAGGAGAGCGGAAACTCATTCGGGGGGCGTGGGGGGTACGTGGTGGGTACGAATCGTACCCACCACGTACCCCCCAATGGGAATGAGCGCATAGGCTGAGATTTTTACAAGTGACCACTTAAATTAAAATTAAATTCAAATCCGCAAACAGATTTAAAAAAACAAAAACTTGAGCCCAGGAGAGCGGAAGTTCATTTTGGGGGCGTGGAGTACGTATAGGGTACGTATGGGGTACGATCGTACCCCATACGTACTCCATACTGGGTATGAGCGCATAGGCTGAGATTTTTACAAGTGACCACTTAAATTAAAATTAAAATTAAATTCAAATCCGCAAACAGATTTAAAAAAACAAAAATTTGAGCCCTGGAGAGCGGAAATTCATTCGGGGGGCGTGGGGGGTACGTGGTGGGTACGAATCGTACCCACCACGTACCCCCCAAGGGGTATGAGCGCATAGGCTGAGATTTTTACAAGTGACCACTTAAATTAAAATTAAAATTAAATTCAAATCCGCAAACAGATTTAAAAAAACAAAAATTTGAGCCCAGGAGAGCGGAAATTCATTCGGGGGGAGTGGGGGGTACGTGGTGGGTACGAATCGTACCCACCACGTACCCCCCAATGGGTATGAGCGCATAGGCTGAGATTTTTACAAGTGACCACTTAAATTAAAATTAAATTCAAATCCGCAAACAGATTTAAAAAAACAAAAATTTGAGCCCAGGAGAGCGGAAATTCATTCGGGAGGCGTGGGGGGTACGTGGTGGGTACGAATCGTACCCACCACGTACCCCCCAATGGGTATGAGCGCATAGGCTGAGATTTTTACAAGTGACCACTTAAATTAAAATTAAATTCAAATCCGCAAACAGATTTAAAAAACAAAATTCTGAGCCCAGGAGAGCGGAAGTTCATTTTGGGGGGCGTGGGGGGTACGTGGTGGGTACGAATCGTACCCACCACGTACCCCCCAATGGGTATGAGCGCATAGGATGAGATTTTTACAAGTGACCACTTAAATTAAAATTAAATTCAAATCCGCAAACAGATTTAAAAAAACAAAAATTTGAGCCCTGGAGAGCGGAAATTCATTCGGGGGGCGTGGGGGGTACGTGGTGGGTACGAATCGTACCCACCACGTACCCCCCAATGGGTATGAGCGCATAGGCTGAGATTTTTACAAGTGACCACTTAAATTAAAATTAAATTCAAATCCGCAAACAGATTTAAAAAAACAAAAATCTGAGCCCAGGAGAGCGGAAGTTCATTTTGGGGGCGTGGAGTACGTATAGGGTACGTATGGGGTACGATCGTACCCCATACGTACCCCATACTGGGTATGAGCTCATAGGATGAGATTTTTACAAGTGACCACTTAAATTAAAATTCAAATTAAATTCAAATCCGCAAACAGATTTAAAAAAACAAAAATTTGAGCCCCGGAGAGCGGAAACTCATTCGGGGGGCGTATGGGGTACGTGGTGGGTACGAATCGTACCCACCACGTACCCTCCAATGGGTATGAGCGCATAGGCTGAGATTTTTACAAGTGACCACTTAAATTAAAATTAAATTCAAATCCGCAAACAGATTTATAAAAACAAAAATCTGAGCCCAGGAGAGCGGAAGTTCATTTTGGGGGCGTGGAGTACGTATAGGGTACGTATGGGGTACGATCGTACCCCATACGTACCCCATACTGGGTATGAGCTCATAGGATGAGATTTTTACAAGTGACCACTTAAATTAAAATTCAAATTAAATTCAAATCCGCAAACAGATTTAAAAAAACAAAAATTTGAGCCCAGGAGAGCGGAAACTCATTCGGGGGGCGTGGGGGGTACGTGGTGGGTACGAATCGTACCCACCACGTACCCCCCAATGGGAATGAGCGCATAGGCTGAGATTTTTACAAGTGACCACTTAAATTAAAATTAAATTCAAATCCGCAAACAGATTTAAAAAAACAAAAATTTGAGCCCAGGAGAGCGGAAATTCATTCGGGAGGCGTGGGGGGTACGTGGTGGGTACGAATCGTACCCACCACGTACCCCCCAATGGGTATGAGCGCATAGGCTGAGATTTTTACAAGTGACCACTTAAATTAAAATTAAATTCAAATCCGCAAACAGATTTAAAAAACAAAATTCTGAGCCCAGGAGAGCGGAAGTTCATTTTGGGGGGCGTGGGGGGTACGTGGTGGGTACGAATCGTACCCACCACGTACCCCCCAATGGGTATGAGCGCATAGGATGAGATTTTTACAAGTGACCACTTAAATTAAAATTAAATTCAAATCCGCAAACAGATTTAAAAAAACAAAAATTTGAGCCCTGGAGAGCGGAAATTCATTCGGGGGGCGTGGGGGGTACGTGGTGGGTACGAATCGTACCCACCACGTCCCCCCCAATGGGTATGAGCGCATAGGCTGAGATTTTTACAAGTGACCACTTAAATTAAAATTAAATTCAAATCCGCAAACAGATTTAAAAAAACAAAAATCTGAGCCCAGGAGAGCGGAAGTTCATTTTGGGGGCGTGGAGTACGTATAGGGTACGTATGGGGTACGATCGTACCCCATACGTACCCCATACTGGGTATGAGCTCATAGGATGAGATTTTTACAAGTGACAACTTAAATTAAAATTCAAATTAAATTCAAATCCGCAAACAGATTTAAAAAAACAAAAATTTGAGCCCTGGAGAGCGGAAACTCATTCGGGGGGCGTGGGGGGTACGTGGTGGGTACGAATCGTACCCACCACGTACCCTCCAATGGGTATGAGCGCATAGGCTGAGATTTTTACAAGTGACCACTTAAATTAAAATTAAAATTAAATTCAAATCCGCAAACAGATTTAAAAAAACAAAAATTTGAGCCCAGGAGAGCGGAAGTTCATTTTGGGGGCGTGGAGTACGTATAGGGTACGTATGGGGTACGATCGTACCCCATACGTACTCCATACTGGGTATGAGCGCATAGGCTGAGATTTTTACAAGTGACCACTTAAATTAAAATTAAAATTAAATTCAAATTCGCAAACAGATTTAAAAAAACAAAAATTTGAGCCCAGGAGAGCGGAAATTCATTCGGGGGGCGTGGGGGGTACGTGGTGGGTACGAATCGTACCCACCACGTACCCCCCAATGGGTATGAGCGCATAGGCTGAGATTTTTACAAGTGACCACTTAAATTAAAATTAAATTCAAATCCGCAAACAGATTTAAAAAAACAAAAATCTGAGCCCAGGAGAGCGGAAGTTCATTTTGGGGGCGTGGAGTACGTATAGGGTACGTATGGGGTACGATCGTACCCCATACGTACTCCATACTGGGTATGAGCGCATAGGCTGAGATTTTTACAAGTGACCACTTAAATTAAAATTAAATTCAAATCCGCAAACAGATTTAAAAAAACAAAAATTTGAGCCCTGGAGAGCGGAAATTCATTCGGGGGGCGTGGGGGGTACGTGGTGGGTACGAATCGTACCCACCACGTACCCCCCAATGGGTATGAGCGCATAGGCTGAGATTTTTACAAGTGACCACTTAAATTAAAATTAAATTCAAATCCGCAAACAGATTTAAAAAAACAAAAATCTGAGCCCAGGAGAGCGGAAGTTCATTTTGGGGGCGTGGAGTACGTAAAGGGTACGTATGGGGTACGATCGTACCCCATACGTACTCCATACTGGGTATGAGCGCATAGGCTGAGATTTTTACAAGTGACCACTTAAATTAAAATTAAAATTAAATTCAAATCCGCAAACAGATTTAAAAAAACAAAAATTTGAGCCCTGGAGAGCGGAAATTCATTCGGGGGGCGTGGGGGGTACGTGGTGGGTACGAATCGTACCCACCACGTACCCCCCAAGGGGTATGAGCGCATAGGCTGAGATTTTTACAAGTGACCACTTAAATTAAAATTAAATTCAAATCCGCAAACAGATTTAAAAAACAAAAATCTGAGCCCAGGAGAGCGGAAGTTCATTTTGGGGGCGTGGAGTACGTATAGGGTACGTATGGGGTACGATCGTACCCCATACGTACTCCATACTGGGTATGAGCGCATAGGCTGAGATTTTTACAAGTGACCACTTAAATTAAAATTAAAATTAAATTCAAATCCGCAAACAGATTTAAAAAAACAAAAATTTGAGCCCAGGAGAGCGGAAGTTCATTTTGGGGGCGTGGAGTACGTATAGGGTACGTATGGGGTACGATCGTACCCCATACGTACTCCATACTGGGTATGAGCGCATAGGCTGAGATTTTTACAAGTGACCACTTAAATTAAAATTAAAATTAAATTCAAATCCGCAAACAGATTTAAAAAAACAAAAATTTGAGCCCTGGAGAGCGGAAATTCATTCGGGGGGCGAGGGGGGTACGTGGTGGGTACGAATCGTACCCACCACGTACCCCCCAAGGGGTATGAGCGCATAGGCTGAGATTTTTACAAGTGACCACTTAAATTAAAATTAAAATTAAATTCAAATCCGCAAACAGATTTAAAAAAACAAAAATTTGAGCCCAGGAGAGCGGAAATTCATTCGGGGGGAGTGGGGGGTACGTGGTGGGTACGAATCGTACCCACCACGTACCCCCCAATGGGTATGAGCGCATAGGCTGAGATTTTTACAAGTGACCACTTAAATTAAAATTAAATTCAAATCCGCAAACAGATTTAAAAAACAAAATTCTGAGCCCAGGAGAGCGGAAGTTCATTTTGGGGGGCGTGGGGGGTACGTGGTGGGTACGAATCGTACCCACCACGTACCCCCCAATGGGTATGAGCGCATAGGATGAGATTTTTACAAGTGACCACTTAAATTAAAATTAAATTCAAATCCGCAAACAGATTTAAAAAAACAAAAATTTGAGCCCTGGAGAGCGGAAATTCATTCGGGGGGCGTGGGGGGTACGTGGTGGGTACGAATCGTACCCACCACGTACCCCCCAATGGGTATGAGCGCATAGGCTGAGATTTTTACAAGTGACCACTTAAATTAAAATTAAATTCAAATCCGCAAACAGATTTAAAAAAACAAAAATCTGAGCCCAGGAAAGCGGAAGTTCATTTTGGGGGCGTGGAGTACGTATAGGGTACGTATGGGGTACGATCGTACCCCATACGTACCCCATACTGGGTATGAGCTCATAGGATGAGATTTTTACAAGTGACCACTTAAATTAAAATTAAAATTAAATTCAAATCCGCAAACAGATTTAAAAAAACAAAAATTTGAGCCCTGGAGAGCGGAAACTCATTCGGGGGGCGTGGGGGGTACGTGGTGGGTACGAATCGTACCCACCACGTACCCTCCAATGGGTATGAGCGCATAGGCTGAGATTTTTACAAGTGACCACTTAAATTAAAATTAAATTCAAATCCGCAAACAGATTTATTAAAACAAAAATCTGAGCCCAGGAGAGCGGAAGTTCATTTTGGGGGCGTGGAGTACGTATAGGGTACGTATGGGGTACGATCGTACCCCATACGTACCCCATACTGGGTATGAGCTCATAGGATGAGATTTTTACAAGTGACCACTTAAATTAAAATTCAAATTAAATTCAAATCCGCAAACAGATTTAAAAAAACAAAAATTTGAGCCCTGGAGAGCGGAAACTCATTCGGGGGGCGTGGGGGGTACGTGGTGGGTACGAATCGTACACACCACGTACCCCCCAATGGGAATGAGCGCATAGGCTGAGATTTTTACAAGTGACCACTTAAATTAAAATTAAATTCAAATCCGCAAACAGATTTAAAAAAACAAAAATTTGAGCCCAGGAGAGCGGAAATTCATTCGGGAGGCGTGGGGGGTACGTGGTGGGTACGAATCGTACCCACCACGTACCCCCCAATGGGTATGAGCGCATAGGCTGAGATTTTTACAAGTGACCACTTAAATTAAAATTAAATTCAAATCCGCAAACAGATTTAAAAAACAAAATTCTGAGCCCAGGAGAGCGGAAGTTCATTTTGGGGGGCGTGGGGGGTACGTGGTGGGTACGAATCGTACCCACCACGTACCCCCCAATGGGTATGAGCGCATAGGATGAGATTTTTACAAGTGACCACTTAAATTAAAATTAAATTCAAATCCGCAAACAGATTTAAAAAAACAAAAATTTGAGCCCTGGAGAGCGGAAATTCATTCGGGGGGCGTGGGGGCTACGTGGTGGGTACGAATCGTACCCACCACGTACCCCCCAATGGGTATGAGCGCATAGGATGAGATTTTTACAAGTGACCACTTAAATTAAAATTAAATTCAAATCCGCAAACAGATTTAAAAAAACAAAAATCTGAGCCCAGGAGAGCGGAAGTTCATTTTGGGGGCGTGGAGTACGTATAGGGTACGTATGGGGTACGATCGTACCCCATACGTACCCCATACTGGGTATGAGCTCATAGGATGAGATTTTTACAAGTGACCACTTAAATTAAAATTCAAATTAAATTCAAATCCGCAAACAGATTTAAAAAAACAAAAATTTGAGCCCTGGAGAGCGGAAACTCATTCGGGGGGCGTGGGGGGTACGTGGTGGGTACGAATCGTACCCACCACGTACCCCCCAATGGGAATGAGCGCATAGGCTGAGATTTTTACAAGTGACCACTTAAATTAAAATTAAAATTAAATTCAAATCCGCAAACAGATTTAAAAAAAACAAAAATTTGAGCCCTGGAGAGCGGAAATTCATTCGGAGGGCGTGGGGGGTACGTGGTGGGTACGAATCGTACCCACCACGTACCCCCCAATGGGTATGAGCGCATAGGCTGAGATTTTTACAAGTGACCACTTAAATTAAAATTAAAATTAAATTCAAATCCGCAAACAGATTTAAAAAAACAAAAATCTGAGCCCAGGAGAGCGGAAGTTCATTTTGGGGGCGTGGAGTACGTATAGGGTACGTATGGGGTACGATCGTACCCCATACTGGGTATGAGCGCATAGGCTGAGATTTTTACAAGTGACCACTTAAATTAAAATTAAAATTAAATTCAAATCCGCAAACAGATTTAAAAAAACAAAAATTTGAGCCCAGGAGAGCGGAAATTCATTCGGGGGGAGTGGGGGGTACGTGGTGGGTACGAATCGTACCCACCACGTACCCCCCAATGGGTATGAGCGAATAGGCTGAGATTTTTACAAGTGACCACTTAAATTAAAATTAAATTCAAATCCGCAAACAGATTTAAAAAAACAAAAATTTGAGCCCAGGAGAGCGGAAATTCATTCGGGAGGCGTGGGGGGTACGTGGTGGGTACGAATCGTACCCACCACGTACCCCCCAATGGGTATGAGCGCATAGGCTGAGATTTTTACAAGTGACCACTTAAATTAAAATTAAATTCAAATCCGCAAACAGATTTAAAAAACAAAATTCTGAGCCCAGGAGAGCGGAAGTTCATTTTGGGGGGCGTGGGGGGTACGTGGTGGGTACGAATCGTACCCACCACGTACCCCCCAATGGGTATGAGCGCATAGGATGAGATTTTTACAAGTGACCACTTAAATTAAAATTAAATTCAAATCCGCAAACAGATTTAAAAAAACAAAAATTTGAGCCCTGGAGAGCGGAAATTCATTCGGGGGGCGTGGGGGCTACGTGGTGGGTACGAATCGTACCCACCACGTACCCCCCAATGGGTATGAGCGCATAGGATGAGATTTTTACAAGTGACCACTTAAATTAAAATTAAATTCAAATCCGCAAACAGATTTAAAAAAACAAAAATCTGAGCCCAGGAGAGCGGAAGTTCATTTTGGGGGCGTGGAGTACGTATAGGGTACGTATGGGGTACGATCGTACCCCATACGTACCCCATACTGGGTATGAGCTCATAGGATGAGATTTTTACAAGTGACCACTTAAATTAAAATTCAAATTAAATTCAAATCCGCAAACAGATTTAAAAAAACAAAAATTTGAGCCCTGGAGAGCGGAAACTCATTCGGGGGGCGTGGGGGGTACGTGGTGGGTACGAATCGTACCCACCACGTACCCCCCAATGGGAATGAGCGCATAGGCTGAGATTTTTACAAGTGACCACTTAAATTAAAATTAAAATTAAATTCAAATCCGCAAACAGATTTAAAAAAAACAAAAATTTGAGCCCTGGAGAGCGGAAATTCATTCGGAGGGCGTGGGGGGTACGTGGTGGGTACGAATCGTACCCACCACGTACCCCCCAATGGGTATGAGCGCATAGGCTGAGATTTTTACAAGTGACCACTTAAATTAAAATTAAAATTAAATTCAAATCCGCAAACAGATTTAAAAAAACAAAAATCTGAGCCCAGGAGAGCGGAAGTTCATTTTGGGGGCGTGGAGTACGTATAGGGTACGTATGGGGTACGATCGTACCCCATACTGGGTATGAGCGCATAGGCTGAGATTTTTACAAGTGACCACTTAAATTAAAATTAAAATTAAATTCAAATCCGCAAACAGATTTAAAAAAACAAAAATTTGAGCCCAGGAGAGCGGAAATTCATTCGGGGGGAGTGGGGGGTACGTGGTGGGTACGAATCGTACCCACCACGTACCCCCCAATGGGTATGAGCGAATAGGCTGAGATTTTTACAAGTGACCACTTAAATTAAAATTAAATTCAAATCCGCAAACAGATTTAAAAAAACAAAAATTTGAGCCCAGGAGAGCGGAAATTCATTCGGGAGGCGTGGGGGGTACGTGGTGGGTACGAATCGTACCCACCACGTACCCCCCAATGGGTATGAGCGCATAGGCTGAGATTTTTACAAGTGACCACTTAAATTAAAATTAAATTCAAATCCGCAAACAGATTTAAAAAAACAAAAATCTGAGCCCAGGAGAGCGGAAGTTCATTTTGGGGGGCGTGGGGGGTACGTGGTGGGTACGAATCGTACCCACCACGTACCCCCCAATGGGTATGAGCGCATAGGTTGAGATTTTTACAAGTGACCACTTAAATTAAAATTAAATTCAAATCCGCAAACAGATTTAAAAAAACAAAAATTTGAGCCCTGGAGAGCGGAAATTCATTCGGGGGGCGTGGGGGGTACGTGGTGGGTACGAATCGTACCCACCACGTACCCCCCAATGGGTATGAGCGCATAGGCTGAGATTTTTACAAGTGACCACTTAAATTAAAATTAAATTCAAATCCGCAAACAGATTTAAAAAAACAAAAATCTGAGCCCAGGAGAGCGGAAGTTCATTTTGGGGGCGTGGGGTACGTATAGGGTACGTATGGGGTACGATCGTACCCCATACTGGGTATGAGCGCATAGGCTGAGATTTTTACAAGTGACCACTTAAATTAAAATTAAAATTAAATTCAAATCCGCAAACAGATTTAAAAAAACAAAAATTTGAGCCCAGGAGAGCGGAAATTCATTCGGGGGGAGTGGGGGGTACGTGGTGGGTACGAATCGTACCCACCACGTACCCCCCAATGGGTATGAGCGAATAGGCTGAGATTTTTACAAGTGACCACTTAAATTAAAATTAAATTCAAATCCGCAAACAGATTTAAAAAAACAAAAATTTGAGCCCAGGAGAGCGGAAATTCATTCGGGAGGCGTGGGGGGTACGTGGTGGGTACGAATCGTACCCACCACGTACCCCCCAATGGGTATGAGCGCATAGGCTGAGATTTTTACAAGTGACCACTTAAATTAAAATTAAATTCAAATCCGCAAACAGATTTAAAAAAACAAAAATCTGAGCCCAGGAGAGCGGAAGTTCATTTTGGGGGCGTGGAGTACGTATAGGGTACGTATGGGGTACGATCGTACCCCATACGTACTCCATACTGGGTATGAGCGCATAGGCTGAGATTTTTACAAGTGACCACTTAAATTAAAATTCAAATTAAATTCAAATCCGCAAACAGATTTAAAAAAACAAAAATTTGAGCCCTGGAGAGCGGAAATTCATTCGGGGGGCGTGGGGGTACGTGGTGGGTACGAATCGTACCCACCACGTACCCCCCAAGGGGTATGAGTGCATAGGCTGAGATTTTTACAAGTGACCACTTAAATTAAAATTAAATTCAAATCCGCAAACAGATTTAAAAAAACAAAAATCTGAGCCCAGGAGAGCGGAAGTTCATTTTGGGGGCGTGGAGTACGTATAGGGTACGTATGGGGTACGATCGTACCCCATACGTACTCCATACTGGGTATGAGCGCATAGGCTGAGATTTTTACAAGTGACCACTTAAATTAAAATTAAAATTAAATTCAAATCCGCAAACAGATTTAAAAAAACAAAAATTTGAGCCCTGGAGAGCGGAAATTCATTCGGGGGGCATGGGGGGTACGTGGTGGGTACGAATCGTACCCACCACGTACCCCCCAAGGGGTATGAGCGCATAGGCTGAGATTTTTACAAGTGACCACTTAAATTAAAATTAAAATTAAATTCAAATCCGCAAACAGATTTAAAAAAACAAAAATTTGAGCCCAGGAGAGCGGAAATTCATTCGGGGGGAGTGGGGGGTACGTGGTGGGTACGAATCGTACCCACCACGTACCCCCCAATGGGTATGAGCGCATAGGCTGAGATTTTTACAAGTGACCACTTAAATTAAAATTAAATTCAAATCCGCAAACAGATTTAAAAAAACAAAAATTTGAGCCCAGGAGAGCGGAAATTCATTCGGGAGGCGTGGGGGGTACGTGGTGGGTACGAATCGTACCCACCACGTACCCCCCAATGGGTATGAGCGCATAGGCTGAGATTTTTACAAGTGACCACTTAAATTAAAATTAAATTCAAATCCGCAAACAGATTTAAAAAACAAAATTCTGTGCCCAGGAGAGCGGAAGTTCATTTTGGGGGGCGTGGGGGGTACGTGGTGGGTACGAATCGTACCCACCACGTACCCCCCAATGGGTATGAGCGCATAGGATGAGATTTTTACAAGTGAACAAAAATTTGAGCCAACCAATTACACTAGACAAATAAAATTCGGTTTATGTATAAAGGTTGACAAATGAAGTTTGCTGAAAGTAAAATCTTTTAAAAGGGTGGTGGATCATGAAAGTGGAGGGGATGCGAATTTTTCTAAAAAATCACGTCTCATATCTCAAGAACAGATGATGCTTAAAGATGCTTAAAATTTTTACCAGAAATAGGTCTAAGAGACTCACATCAGAGAGAAAAAATTTTTGGGTGTGTGGGTGTAGAGGGTGAGGGTGGGGGAGGGAACAGTAATGTCTACGGAATCGAATTCGTACAATATACTAGCAGCTCGTACACATTACTCTTTCGATCACAGAACTAATTACTTTAACCCGCATAGGCCCTAGGGCGTAATCGCTTCCAAAGCACACGACAAGAAAAGCCTTATTTCGTTAAAGAGTTGTAAATAGTTACAAAGCGGAAATTCATTCGGGGGGCGTGGGGGGTACGTGGTGGGTACGAATCGTACCCACCACGTACCCCCCAATGGGTATGAGCGCATAGGCTGAGATTTTTACAAGTGACCACTTAAATTAAAATTAAATTCAAATCCGCAAACAGATTTAAAAAAACAAAAATCTGAGCCCAGGAGAGCGGAAGTTCATTTTGGGGGCGTGGAGTACGTATAGGGTACGTATGGGGTACGATCGTACCCCATACGTACCCCATACTGGGTATGAGCTCATAGGATGAGATTTTTACAAGTGACCACTTAAATTAAAATTCAAATTAAATTCAAATCCGCAAACAGATTTAAAAAAACAAAAATTTGAGCCCTGGAGAGCGGAAACTCATTCGGGGGGCGTGGGGGGTACGTGGTGGGTACGAATCGTACCCACCACGTACCCTCCAATGGGTATGAGCGCATAGGCTGAGATTTTTACAAGTGACCACTTAAATTAAAATTAAATTCAAATCCGCAAACAGATTTATAAAAACAAAAATCTGAGCCCAGGAGAGCGGAAGTTCATTTTGGGGGCGTGGAGTACGTATAGGGTACGTATGGGGTACGATCGTACTCCATACGTACCCCATACTGGGTATGAGCTCATAGGATGAGATTTTTACAAGTGACCACTTAAATTAAAATTCAAATTAAATTCAAATCCGCAAACAGATTTAAAAAAACAAAAATTTGAGCCCTGGAGAGCGGAAACTCATTCGGGGGGCGTGGGGGGTACGTGGTGGGTACGAATCGTACCCACCACGTACCCCCCAATGGGAATGAGCGCATAGGCTGAGATTTTTACAAGTGACCACTTAAATTAAAATTAAAATTAAATTCAAATCCGCAAACAGATTTAAAAAAAACAAAAATTTGAGCCCTGGAGAGCGGAAATTCATTCGGAGGGCGTGGGGGGTACGTGGTGGGTACGAATCGTACCCACCACGTACCCCCCAATGGGTATGAGCGCATAGGCTGAGATTTTTACAAGTGACCACTTAAATTAAAATTAAATTCAAATCCGCAAACAGATTTAAAAAAACAAAAATCTGAGCCCAGGAGAGCGGAAGTTCATTTTGGGGGCGTGGAGTACGTATAGGGTACGTATGGGGTACGATCGTACCCCATACGAACTCCATACTGGGTATGAGCGCATAGGCTGAGATTTTTACAAGTGACCACTTAAATTAAAACTAAATTAAATTCAAATCCGCAAACAGATTTAAAAAAACAAAAATTTGAGCCCAGGAGAGCGGAACTTCATTCGGGGGGCGTGGGGAGTACGTGGTGGGTACGAATCGTACCCACCACGTACCCCCCAAGGGGTATGAGCGCATAGGCTGAGATTTTTACAAGTGACCACTTAAATTAAAATTAAAATTAAATTCAAATCCGCAAACAGATTTAAAAAAACAAAAATTTGAGCCCTGGAGAGCGGAAATTCATTCGGGGGGCGTGGGGGGTACGTGGTGGGTACGAATCGTACCCACCACGTACCCCCCAATGGGTATGAGCGCATAGGCTGAGATTTTTACAAGTGACCACTTAAATTAAAATTAAATTCAAATCCGCAAACAGATTTAAAAAAACAAAAATCTGAGCCCAGGAGAGCGGAAGTTCATTTTGGGGGCGTGGAGTACGTATAGGGTACGTATGGGGTACGATCGTACCCCATACTGGGTATGAGCGCATAGGCTGAGATTTTTACAAGTGACCACTTAAATTAAAATTAAAATTAAATTCAAATCCGCAAACAGATTTAAAAAAACAAAAATTTGAGCCCAGGAGAGCGGAAATTCATTCGGGGGGAGTGGGGGGTACGTGGTGGGTACGAATCGTACCCACCACGTACCCCCCAATGGGTATGAGCGAATAGGCTGAGATTTTTACAAGTGACCACTTAAATTAAAATTAAATTCAAATCCGCAAACAGATTTAAAAAAACAAAAATTTGAGCCCAGGAGAGCGGAAATTCATTCGGGAGGCGTGGGGGGTACGTGGTGGGTACGAATCGTACCCACCACGTACCCCCCAATGGGTATGAGCGCATAGGCTGAGATTTTTACAAGTGACCACTTAAATTAAAATTAAATTCAAATCCGCAAACAGATTTAAAAAAACAAAAATCTGAGCCCAGGAGAGCGGAAGTTCATTTTGGGGGCGTGGAGTACGTATAGGGTACGTATGGGGTACGATCGTACCCCATACGTACCCCATACTGGGTATGAGCGCATAGGATGAGATTTTTACAAGTGACCACTTAAATTAAAATTCAAATTAAATTCAAATCCGCAAACAGATTTAAAAAAACAAAAATTTGAGCCCTGGAGAGCGGAAATTCATTCGGGGGGCTTGGGGGGTACGTGGTGGGTACGAATCGTACCCACCACGTACCCCCCAATGGGTATGAGCGCATATGCTGAGATTTTTACAAGTGACCACTTAAATTAAAATTAAATTCAAATCCGCAAACAGATTTAAAAAAACAAAAATCTGAGCCCAGGAGAGCGGAAGTTCATTTTGGGGGCGTGGAGTACGTATAGGGTACGTATGGGGTACGATCGTACCCCATACGTACCCCATACTGGGTATGAGCGCATACGATGAGATTTTTACAAGTGACCACTTAAATTAAAATTAAAATTAAATTCAAATCCGCAAACAGATTTAAAAAAACAAAAATTTGAGCCCTGGAGAGCGGAAACTCATTCGGGGGGCGTGGGGGGTACGTGGTGGGTACGAATCGTACCCACCACGTACCCTCCAATGGGTATGAGCGCATAGGCTGAGATTTTTACAAGTGACCACTTAAATTAAAATTAAATTCAAATCCGCAAACAGATTTATAAAAACAAAAATCTGAGCCCAGGAGAGCGGAAGTTCATTTTGGGGGCGTGGAGTACGTATAGGGTACGTATGGGGTACGATCGTACCCCATACGTACCCCATACTGGGTATGAGAGCATAGGATGAGATTCTTACAAGTGACCACTTAAATTAAAATTCAAATTAAATTCAAATCCGCAAACAGATTTAAAAAAACAAAAATTTGAGCCCTGGAGAGCGGAAATTCATTCGGGGGGCTTGGGGGGTACGTGGTGGGTACGAATCGTACCCACCACGTACCCCCCAATGGGTATGAGCGCATATGCTGAGATTTTTACAAGTGACCACTTAAATTAAAATTAAAATTAAATTCAAATCCGCAAACAGATTTAAAAAAAACAAAAATTTGAGCCCTGGAGAGCGGAAATTCATTCGGGGTTCGTGGGGGGTACGTGGTGGGTACGATTCGTACCCACCACGTACCCCCCAATGGGTATGAGCGCATAGGCTGAGATTTTTACAAGTGACCACTTAAATTAAAATTAAATTCAAATCCGCAAACAGATTTAAAAAAACAAAAATTTGAGCCCAGGAGAGCGGAAGTTCATTTTGGGGGCGTGGAGTACGTATAGGGTACGTATGGGGTACGATCGTACCCCATACGAACTCCATACTGGGTATGAGCGCATAAGCTGAGATTTTTACAAGTGACCACTTAAATTAAAACTAAATTAAATTCAAATCCGCAAACAGATTTAAAAAAACAAAAATTTGAGCCCAGGAGAGCGGAAGCTCATTTTGGGGGCGTGGAGTACGTATAGGGTACGATCGTACCCCATACGTACACCATACTGGGTATGAGCGCATAGGATGATATTTTTACAAGTGACCACTTAAATTAAAATTAAAATTAAATTCAAATCCGCAAACAGATTTAAAAAAACAAAAATTTGAGCCCAGGAGAGCGGAAATTCATTCGGGGGGCGTGGGGGGTACGTGGTGGGTACGAATCGTACCCACCACGTACCCCCCAAGGGGTATGAGCGCATAGGCTGAGATTTTTACAAGTGACCACTTAAATTAAAATTAAAATTAAATTCAAATCCGCAAACAGATTTAAAAAAACAAAAATTTGAGCCCTGGAGAGCGGAAATTCATTCGGGGGGCGTGGGGGGTACGTGGTGGGTACGAATCGTACCCACCACGTACCCCCCAATTTGTATGAGCGCATAGGCTGAGATTTTTACAAGTGACCACTTAAATTAAAATTAAATTCAAATCCGCAAACAGATTTAAAAAAACAAAATTCTGAGCCCAGGAGAGCGGAAGTTCATTTTGGGGGCGTGGAGTACGTATAGGGTACGTATGGGATACGATCGTACCCCATACGTACCCCATACTGGGTATGAGCGCATAGGATGAGATTTTTACAAGTGACCACTTAAATTAAAATTAAAATTAAATTCAAATCCGCAAACAGATTTAAAAAAACAAAAATTTGAGCCCTGGAGAGCGGAAATTCATTCGGGGGGCGTGGGGGTACGTGGTGGGTACGAATCGTACCCACCACGTACCCCCCAATGGGTATGAGCGCATATGCTGAGATTTTTACAAGTGACCACTTAAATTAAAATTAAAATTAAATTCAAATCCGCAAACAGATTTAAAAAAAACAAAAATTTGAGCCCTGGAGAGCGGAAATTCATTCGGGGGCGTGGGGGGTACGTGGTGGGTACGAATCGTACCCACCACGTAACCCCCAATGGGTATGAGCGCATAGGCTGAGATTTTTACAAGTGACCACTTAAATTAAAATTAAAATTAAATTCAAATCCGCAAACAGATTTAAAAAAACAAAAATTTGAGCCCTGGAGAGCGGAAATTCATTCGGGGTTCGTGGGGGGTACGTGGTGGGTACGAATCGTACCCACCACGTACCCCCCAATGGGTATGAGCGCATAGGCTGAGATTTTTACAAGTGACCACTTAAATTAAAATTAAAATTAAATTCAAATCCGCAAACAGATTTAAAAAAACAAAAATTTCAGCCCAGGAGAGCGGAAGTTCATTTTGGGGGCGTGGAGTACGTATAGGGTACGTATGGGGTACGATCGTACCCCATACGTACCCCATACTGGGTATGAGCGCATAGGATGAGATTTTTACAAGTGACCACTTAAATTAAAATTAAAATTAAATTCAAATCCGCAAACAGATTTAAAAAAACAAAAATTTGAGCCCAGGAGAGCGGAAATTCATTCGGGGGGCGTGGGGGGTACGTGGTGGGTACGAATCGTACCCACCACGTACCCCCCAATGGGTATGAGCGCATAGGCTGAGATTTTTACAAGTGACCACTTAAATTAAAACTAAATTAAATTCAAATCCGCAAACAGATTTAAAAAAACAAAAATTTGAGCCCAGGAGAGCGGAAGCTCATTTTGGGGGCGTGGAGTACGTATAGGGTACGTATGGGGTACGATCGTACCCCATACGTACACCATACTGGGTATGAGCGCATAGGATGAGATTTTTACAAGTGACCACTTAAATTAAAATTAAAATTAAATTCAAATCCGCAAACAGATTTAAAAAAACAAAAATTTGAGCCCAGGAGAGCGGAAATTCATTCGGGGGGCGTGGGGGGTACGTGGTGGGTACGAATCGTACCCACCACGTACTCCCCAAGGGGTATGAGCGCATAGGCTGAGATTTTTACAAGTGACCACTTAAATTAAAATTAAAATTAAATTCAAATCCGCAAACAGATTTAAAAAAACAAAAATTTGAGCCCTGGAGAGCGGAAATTCATTCGGGGGGCGGGGGGGGGGTACGTGGTGGGTACGAATCGTACCCACCACGTACCCCCCAATGGGTATGAGCGCATAGGCTGAGATTTTTACAAGTAACCACTTAAATTAAAATTAAATTCAAATCCGCAAACAGATTTAAAAAAACAAAAATTTGAGCCCTGGAGAGCGGAAATTCATTCGGGGGGCGTGGGGGGTACGTGGTGGGTACGAATCGTACCCACCACGTACCCCCCAATGGGTATGAGCGCATAGGCTGAGATTTTTACAAGTGACCACTTAAATTAAAATTAAATTCAAATCCGCAAACAGATTTAAAAAAACAAAAATCTGAGCCCAGGAGAGCGGAAGTTCATTTTGGGGGCGTGGAGTACGTATAGGGTACGTATGGGGTACGATCGTACCCCATACGTACTCCATACTGGGTATGAGCGCATAGGCTGAGATTTTTACAAGTGACCACTTAAATTAAAATTAAAATTAAATTCAAATCCGCAAACAGATTTAAAAAAACAAAAATTTGAGCCCAGGAGAGCGGAAGTTCATTTTGGGGGCGTGGAGTACGTATAGGGTACGTATGTGGTACGATCGTACCCCATACGTACTCCATACTGGGTATGAGCGCATAGGCTGAGATTTTTACAAGTGACCACTTAAATTAAAATTAAAATTAAATTCAAATCCGCAAACAGATTTAAAAAAACAAAAATTTGAGCCCAGGAGAGCGGAAGTTCATTTTGGGGGCGTGGAGTACGTATAGGGTACGTATGGGGTACGATCGTACCCCATACGTACTCCATACTGGGTATGAGCGCATAGGCTGAGATTTTTACAAGTGACCACTTAAATTAAAATTCAAATTAAATTCAAATCCGCAAACAGATTTAAAAAAACAAAAATTTGAGCCCAGGAGAGCGGAAATTCATTCGGGGGGCGTGGGGGGTACGTGGTGGGTACGAATCGTACCCACCACGTATCCCCCAATGGGTATGAGCGCATATGCTGAGATTTTTACAAGTGACCACTTAAATTAAAACTAAATTAAATTCAAATCCGCAAACAGATTTAAAAAAACAAAAATTTGAGCCCAGGAGAGCGGAAGCTCATTTTGGGGGCGTGGAGTACGTATAGGGTACGTATGGGGTACGATCGTACCCCATACGTACACCATACTGGGTATGAGCGCATAGGATGAGATTTTTACAAGTGACCACTTAAATTAAAATTAAAATTAAATTCAAATCCGCAAACAGATTTAAAAAAACAAAAATTTGAGCCCAGGAGAGCGGAAATTCATTCGGGGGGCGTGGGGGGTACGTGGTGGGTACGAATCGTACCCACCACGTACCCCCCAAGGGGTATGAGCGCATAGGCTGAGGTTTTTACAAGTGACCACTTAAATTAAAATTAAAATTAAATTCAAATCCGCAAACAGATTTAAAAAAACAAAAATTTGAGCCCTGGAGAGCGGAAATTCATTCGGGGGGCGTGGGGGGTACGTGGTGGGTACGAATCGTACCCACCACGTACCCCCCAATGGGTATGAGCGCATAGGCTGAGATTTTTACAAGTGACCACTTAAATTAAAATTAAATTCAAATCCGCAAACAGATTTAAAAAAACAAAATTCTGAGCCCAGGAGAGCGGAAGTTCATTTTGGGGGCGTGGAGTACGTATAGGGTACGTATGGGGTACGATCGTACCCCATACTGGGTATGAGCGCATAGGCTGAGATTTTTACAAGTGACCACTTAAATTAAAATTAAAATTAAATTCAAATCCGCAAACAGATTTAAAAAAACAAAAATTTCAGCCCAGGAGAGCGGAAATTCATTCGGGGGGAGTGGGGGGTACGTGGTGGGTACGAATCATACCCACCATGTACCCCCCAATGGGTATGAGCGCATAGGCTGAGATTTTTACAAGTGACCACTTAAATTAAAATTAAATTCAAATCCGCAAACAGATTTAAAAAAACAAAAATCTGAGCCCAGGAGAGCGGAAGTTCATTTTGGGGGGCGTGGGGGGTACGTGGTGGGTACGAATCGTACCCACCACGTACCCCCCAATGGGTATGAGCGCATAGGCTGAGATTTTTACAAGTGACCACTTAAATTAAAATTAAATTCAAATCCGCAAACAGATTTAAAAAAACAAAAATTTGAGCCCTGGAGAGCGGAAATTCATTCGGGGGGCGTGGGGGGTACGTGGTGGGTACGAATCGTACCCACCACGTACCCCCCAATGGGTATGAGCGCATAGGCTGAGATTTTTACAAGTGACCACTTAAATTAAAATTAAATTCAAATCCGCAAACAGATTTAAAAAAACAAAAATCTGAGCCCAGGAGAGCGGAAGTTCATTTTGGGGCGTGGAGTACGTATAGGGTACGTATGGGGTACGATCGTACCCCATACGTACCCCATACTGGGTATGAGCGCATAGGATGAGATTTTTACAAGTGACCACTTAAATTAAAATTAAAATTAAATTCAAATCCGCAAACAGATTTAAAAAAACAAAAATTTGAGCCCTGGAGAGCGGAAATACATTCGGGGGGCGTGGGGGGTACGTGGTGGGTACGAATCGTACCCACCACGTACCCCCCAATGGGTATGAGCGCATATGCTGAGATTTTTACAAGTGACCACTTAAATTAAAATTAAAATTAAATTCAAATCCGCAAACAGATTTAAAAAAAACAAAAATTTGAGCCCTGGAGAGCGGAAATTCATTCGGGGGGCGAGGGGGGTAAGTGGTGGGTACGAATCGTAACCACCACGTAACCCCCAATGGGTATGAGCGCATAGGCTGAGATTTTTACAAGTGACCACTTAAATTAAAATTAAAATTAAATTCAAATCCGCAAACAGATTTAAAAAAACAAAAATTTCAGCCCAGGAGAGCGGAAGTTCATTTTGGGGGCGTGGAGTACGTATAGGGTACGTATGGGTTACGGTCGTACCCCATACGTACCCCATACTGGGTATGAGCGCATAGGCTGAGATTTTTACAAGTGACCACTTAAATTAAAATTAAAATTAAATTCAAATCCGCAAACAGATTTAAAAAAACAAAAATTTGAGCCCAGGAGAGCGGAAGTTCATTTTGGGGGCGTGGAGTACGTATAGGGTACGCATGTGGTACGATCGTACCCCATATGTACCCCATACTGGGTATGAGCGCATAGGCTGAGATTTTTACAAGTGACCACTTAAATTAAAATTAAAATTAAATTCAAATCCGCAAACAGATTGAAAAAAACAAAAATTTGAGCCCAGGAGAGCGGAAGTCCATTTTGGGGGCGTGGAGTACGTATAGGGTACGTATGGGGTACGATCGTACCCCATTCGTACCCCATACTGGGTATGAGCGCATAGGATGAGATTTTTACAAGTGACCACTTAAATTAAAATTAAAATTAAATTCAAATCCGCAAACAGATTTAAAAAAACAAAAATTTGAGCCCCGAGAGCGGAAATTCATTCGGGGGGCGTGGGGGGTACGTGGTGGGTACGAATCGTACCCACCACGTACCCCCCAATGGGTATGAGCGCATAGGCTGAGATTTTTACAAGTGACCACTTAAATTAAAATTAAAATTAAATTCAAATCCGCAAACAGATTTAAAAAAAACAAAAATTTGAGCCCTGGAGAGCGGAAAATCATTCGGGGGGCGTGGGGGGTACGTGGTGGGTACGAATCGTACCCACCACGTACCCTCCAATGGGTATGAGCGCATAGGCTGAGATTTTTACAAGTGACCACTTAAATTAAAATTAAAATTAAATTCAAATCCGCAAACAGATTTAAAAAAAACAAAAATTTGAGCCCTGGAGAGCGGAAATTCATTCGGGGGGCGTGGGGGGTACGTGGTGGGTACGAATCGTACCCACCACGTACCCCCCAATGGGTATGAGCGCATAGGCTGAGATTTTTACAAGTGACCACTTAAATTAAAATTAAAATTAAATTCAAATCCGCAAACAGATTTAAAAAAACAAAAATTTGAGCCCAGGAGAGCGGAAGTTCATTTTGGGGCGTGGAGTACGTATAGGGTACGTATGGGGTACGATCGTACCCCATACGTACCCCATACTGGGTATGAGCGCATAGGCTGAAATTTTTACAAGTGACCACTTAAATTAAAATTAAAATTAAATTCAAATCCGCAAACAGATTTAAAAAAACAAAAAATTGAGCCCAGGAGAGCGGAAGTTCATTTTGGGGGCGTGGAGTACGTATAGGGTACGTATGGGGTACGATCGTACCCCATACGTACCCCATACTGGGTATGAGCGCATAGGATGAGATTTTTACAAGTGACCACTTAAATTAAAATTAAAATTAAATTCAAATCCGCAAACAGATTTAAAAAAACAAAAATTTGAGCCCTGGAGAGCGGAAATTCATTCGGGGGGCGTGGGGGGTACGTGGTGGGTACGAATCGTACCCACCACGTACCCCCCAATGGGTATGAGCGCATAGGCTGAGATTTTTACAAATGACCACTTAAATTAAAATTAAAATTAAATTCAAATCCGCAAACAGATTTAAAAAAACAAAAATTTGAGCCCAGGAGTGCGGAAGTTCATTTTGGGGGCGTGGAGTACGTATAGAGTACGTATGGGGTACGATCGTACCCCATACGTACCCCATACTGGGTATGAGCGCATAGGCTGAGATTTTTACAAGTGACCACTTAAATTAAAATTAAAATTAAATTCAAATCCGCAAACAGATTTAAAAAAACAAAAATCTGAGCCCAGGAGAGCGGAAGTTCATTTTGGGGGCGTGGAGTACGTATAGGGTACGTATGGGGTACGATCGTACCCCATACGTACCCCATACTGGGTATGAGCGCATAGGATGAGATTTTTACAAGTGACCACTTAAATTAAAATTAAAATTAAATTCAAATCCGCAAACAGATTTAAAAAAACAAAAATTTGAGCCCTGGAGCGCGGAAATTCATTCGGGGGCGTGGGGGTACGTGGTGGGTACGAATCGTACCCACCACGTACCCCCCAATGGGTATGAGCGCATAGGCTGAGATTTTTACAAGTGACCACTTAAATTAAAATTAAAATTAAATTCAAATCCGCAAACAGATTTAAAAAAACAAAAATTTGAGCCCCGGAGAGCGGATTTTCATTCGGGGGGCGTGGGGGGTACGTGGTGGGTACGAATCGTACCCACCACGTACCCCCCAATGGGTATGAGCGCATAGGATGAGATTTTTACAAGTGACCACTTAAATTAAAATTAAAATTAAATTCAAATCCGCAAACAGATTTAAAAAAACAAAAATTTGAGCCCTGGAGAGCGGAAATTCATTCGGGGGCGTGGCGGGTACGTGGTGGGTACGAATCGTACCCACCACGTACCCCCCAATGGGTATGAGCGCATAGGATGAGATTTTTACAAGTGACCACTTAAATTAAAATTAAAATTAAATTCAAATCCGCAAACAGATTTAAAAAAACAAAAATTTGAGCCCTGGAGAGCGGATTTTCATTCGGGGGGCGTGGGGGGTACGTGGTGGGTACGAATCGTACCCACCACGTACCCCCCAATGGGTATGAGCGCATAGGATGAGATTTTTACAAGTGACCACTTAAATTAAAATTAAAATTAAATTCAAATCCGCAAACAGATTTAAAAAAACAAAAATTTGAGCCCTGGAGAGCGGAAATTCATTCGGGGGGCGTGGGGGGTACGTGGTGGGTACGAATCGTACCCACCACGTACCCCCCAATGGGTATGAGCGCATAGGATGAGATTTTTACAAGTGACCACTTAAATTAAAATTAAAATTAAATTCAAATCCGCAAACAGATTTAAAAAAACAAAAATCTGAGCCCAGGAGAGCGGAAGTTCATTTTGGGGCGTGGAGTACGTATAGGGTACGTATGGGGTACGATCGTACCCCATACGTACCCCATACTGGGTATGAGCGCATAGGATGAGATTTTTACAAGTGACCACTTAAATTAAAATTAAAATTAAATTCAAATACGCAAACAGATTTAAAAAAACAAAAATCTGAGCCCAGGAGAGCGGAAGTTCATTTTGGGGGCGTGGAGTACGTATAGGGTACGTATGGGGTACGATCGTACCCCATACGTACCCCATACTGGGTATGAGCGCATAGGATGAGATTTTTACAAGTGACCACTTAAATTAAAATTAAAATTAAATTCAAATCCGCAAACAGATTTAAAAAAACAAAAATTTGAGCCCTGGAGAGCGGAAATTCATTCGGGGGGCGTGGGGGGTACGTGGTGGGTACGAATCGTACCCACCACGTACCCCCCAATGGGTATGAGCGCATAGGCTGAGATTTTTACAAGTGACCACTTAAATTAAAATTAAAATTAAATTCAAATCCGCAAACAGATTTAAAAAAACAAAAATTTGAGCCCTGGAGAGCGGAAATTCATTCGGGGGGCGTGGGGGGTACGTGGTGGGTACGAATCGTACCCACCACGTAGCCCCCAATGGGTATGAGCGCATAGGCTGAGATTTTTACAAGTGACCACTTAAATTAAAATTAAAATTAAATTCAAATCCGCAAACAGATTTAAAAAAACAAAAATTTGAGGCCTGGAGAGCGGATTTTCATTCGGGGGGCGTGGGGGGTACGTGGTGGGTACGAATCGTACCCACCACGTACCCCCCAATGGGTATGAGCGCATAGGATGAGATTTTTACAAGTGACCACTTAAATTAAAATTAAAATTAAATTCAAATCCGCAAACAGATTTAAAAAAACAAAAATTTGAGCCCTGGAGAGCGGAAATTCATTCGGGGGGCGTGGGGGGTACGTGGTGGGTACGACTCGTACCCACCACGTACCCCCCAATGGGTATGAGCGCATAGGATGAGATTTTTACAAGTGACCACTTAAATTAAAATTAAAATTAAATTCAAATCCGCAAACAGATTTAAAAAAACAAAAATTTGAGCCCTGGAGCGCGGAAATTCATTCGGGGGCGTGGGGGGTACGTGGTGGGTACGAATCGTACCCACCACGTACCCCCCAATGGGTATGAGCGCATAGGCTGAGATTTTTACAAGTGACCACTTAAATTAAAATTAAAATTAAATTCAAATCCGCAAACAGATTTAAAAAAACAAAAATTTGAGCCCTGGAGCGCGGAAATTCATTCGGGGGCGTGGGGGGTACGTGGTGGGTACGAATCGTACCCACCACGTACCCCCCAATGGGTATGAGCGCATAGGATGAGATTTTTACAAGTGACCACTTAAATTAAAATTAAAATTAAATTCAAATCCGCAAACAGATTTAAAAAAACAAAAATCTGAGCCCAGGAGAGCGGAAGTTCATTTTGGGGCGTGGAGTACGTATAGGGTACGTATGGGGTACGATCGTACCCCATACGTACCCCATACTGGGTATGAGCGCATAGGATGAGATTTTTACAAGTGACCACTAAAATTAAAATTAAAATTAAATTCAAATACGCAAACAGATTTAAAAAAACAAAAATCTGAGCCCAGGAGAGCGGAAGTTCATTTTGGGGGCGTGGAGTACGTATAGGGTACGTATGGGGTACGATCGTACCCCATACGTACCCCATACTGGGTATGAGCGCATAGGATGAGATTTTTACAAGTGACCACATAAATTAAAATTAAAATTAAATTCAAATCCGCAAACAGATTTAAAAAAACAAAAATTTGAGCCCTGGAGAGCGGAAATTCATTCGGGGGGCGTGGGGGGTACGTGGTGGGTACGAATCGTACCCACCACGTACCCCCCAATGGGTATGAGCGCATAGGCTGAGATTTTTACAAGTGACCACTTAAATTAAAATTAAAATTAAATTCAAATCCGCAAACAGATTTAAAAAAACAAAAATTTGAGCCCTGGAGAGCGGAAATTCATTCGGGGGGCGTGGGGGGTACGTGGTGGGTACGAATCGTACCCACCACGTACCCCCCAATGGGTATGAGCGCATAGGCTGAGATTTTTACAAGTGACCACTTAAATTAAAATTAAAATTAAATTCAAATCCGCAAACAGATTTAAAAAAACAAAAATTTGAGGCCTGGAGAGCGAAAATTCATTCGGGGGGCGTGGGGGGTACGTGGTGGGTACGAATCGTACCCACCACGTACCCCCCAATGGGTATGAGCGCATAGGCTGAGATTTTTACAAGTGACCACTTAAATTAAAATTAAAATTAAATTCAAATCCGCAAACAGATTTAAAAAAACAAAAATTTGAGCCCAGGAGAGCGGAAGTTCATTTTGGGGGCGTGGAGTACGTATAGGGTACGTATGGGGTACGATCGTACCCCATACGTACCCCATACTGGGTATGAGCGCATAGGCTGAGATTTTTACAAGTGACCACTTAAATTAAAATTAAAATTAAATTCAAATCCGCAAACAGATTTAAAAAAACAAAAATTTGAGCCCAGGAGAGCGGAAGTTCATTTTGGGGGCGTCGTGTATGTATAGGGTACGTATGGGGTACAATCGTACCCCATACGTACCCCATACTGGGTATGAGCGCATAGGATGAGATTTTTACAAGTGACCACTTAAATTAAAATTAAAATTAAATTCAAATCCGCAAACAGATTTAAAAAAACAAAAATTTGAGCCCAGGAGAGCGGAAGTTCATTTTGGGGGCGTGGAGTACGTATAGGGTACGTATGGGGTACGATCGTACCCCATACGTACCCCATACTGGGTATGAGCGCATAGGCTGAAATTTTTACAAGTGACCACTTAAATTAAAATTAAAATTAAATTCAAATCCGCAAACAGATTTAAAAAAACAAAAATTTGAGCCCAGGAGAGCGGAAGTTCATTTTGGGGGCGTGGAGTACGTATAGGGTACGTATGAGGTACGATCGTACCCCATACTGGGTATGAGCGCATAGGATGAGATTTTTACAAGTGACCACTTAAATTAAAATTAAAATTAAATTCAAATCCGCAAACAGATTTAAAAAAACAAAAATTTGAGCCCTGGAGAGCGGAAATTCATTCGGGGGGCGTGGGGGGTACGTGGTGGGTACGAATCGTACCCACCACGTACCCCCCAATGGGTATGAGCGCATAGGCTGAGATTTTTACAAGTGACCACTTAAATTAAAATTAAAATTAAATTCAAATCCGCAAACAGATTTAAAAAAACAAAAATTTGAGCCCAGGAGAGCGGAAGTTCATTTTGGGGGCGTGGAGTACGTATAGGGTACGTATGGGGTACGATCGTACCCCATACGTACCCCATACTGGGTATGAGCGCATAGGATGAGATTTTTACAAGTGACCACTTAAATTAAAATTAAAATTAAATTCAAATCCGCAAACAGATTTAAAAAAACAAAAATTTGAGCCCAGGAGAGCGGAAGTTCATTTTGGGGGCGTGGAGTACGTATAGGGTACGTATGGGGTACGATCGTACCCCATACGTACCCCATACTGGGTATGAGCGCATAGGATGAGATTTTTACAAGTGACCACTTAAATTAAAATTAAAATTAAATTCAAATCCGCAAACAGATTTAAAAAAACAAAAATTTGAGCCCCGAGAGCGGAAATTCATTCGGTGGGCGTGGGGGGTACGTGGTGGGTACGAATCGTACCCACCACGTACCCCCCAATGGGTATGAGCGCATAGGATGAGATTTTTACAAGTGACCACTTAAATTAAAATTAAAATTAAATTCAAATCCGCAAACAGATTTAAAAAAACAAAAATTTGAGCCCTGGAGAGCGGAAATTCATTCGGAGGGCGTGGGGGGTACGTGGTGGGTACGAATCGTACCCACCACGTACCCCCCAATGGGTATGAGCGCATAGGATGAGATTTTTACAAGTGACCACTTAAATTAAAATTAAAATTAAATTCAAATCCGCAAACAGATTTAAAAAAACAAAAATTTGAGCCCTGGAGAGCGGAAATTCATTCGGGGGGCGTGGGGGGTACGTGGTGGGTATGAATCGTACCCACCACGTACCCCCCAATGGGTATGAGCGCATAGGCTGAGATTTTTACAAGTGACCACTTAAATTAAAATTAAAATTAAATTCAAATCCGCAAACAGATTTAAAAAAACAAAAATTTGAGCCCTGGAGAGCGGAAATTCATTCGGGGGGCGTGGGGGGTACGTGGTGGGTACGAATCGTACCCACCACGTACCCCCCAATGGGTATGAGCGCATAGGCTGAGATTTTTACAAGTGACCACTTAAATTAAAATTAAAATTAAATTCAAATCCGCAAACAGATTTAAAAAAACAAAAATTTGAGCCCAGGAGAGCGGAAGTTCATTTTGGGGGCGTGGAGTACGTATAGGGTACGTATGGGGTACGATCGTACCCCATACGTACCCCATACTGGGTATGAGCGCATAGGCTGAGATTTTTACAAGTGACCACTTAAATTAAAATTAAAATTAAATTCAAATCCGCAAACAGATTTAAAAAAACAAAAATTTGAGCCCAGGAGAGCGGAAGTTCATTTTGGGGGCGTCGTGTATGTATAGGGTACGTATGGGGTACAATCGTACCCCATACGTACCCCATACTGGGTATGAGCGCATAGGATGAGATTTTTACAAGTGACCACTTAAATTAAAATTAAAATTAAATTCAAATCCGCAAACAGATTTAAAAAAACAAAAATTTGAGCCCAGGAGAGCGGAAGTTCATTTTGGGGGCGTGGAGTACGTATAGGGTACGTATGGGGTACGATCGTACCCCATACGTACCCCATACTGGGTATGAGCGCATAGGCTGAAATTTTTACAAGTGACCACTTAAATTAAAATTAAAATTAAATTCAAATCCGCAAACAGATTTAAAAAAACAAAAATTTGAGCCCAGGAGAGCGGAAGTTCATTTTGGGGGCGTGGAGTACGTATAGGGTACGTATGAGGTACGATCGTACCCCATACTGGGTATGAGCGCATAGGATGAGATTTTTACAAGTGACCACTTAAATTAAAATTAAAATTAAATTCAAATCCGCAAACAGATTTAAAAAAACAAAAATTTGAGCCCTGGAGAGCGGAAATTCATTCGGGGGGCGTGGGGGGTACGTGGTGGGTACGAATCGTACCCACCACGTACCCCCCAATGGGTATGAGCGCATAGGCTGAGATTTTTACAAGTGACCACTTAAATTAAAATTAAAATTAAATTCAAATCCGCAAACAGATTTAAAAAAACAAAAATTTGAGCCCAGGAGAGCGGAAGTTCATTTTGGGGGCGTCGTGTATGTATAGGGTACGTATGGGGTACAATCGTACCCCATACGTACCCCATACTGGGTATGAGCGCATAGGATGAGATTTTTACAAGTGACCACTTAAATTAAAATTAAAATTAAATTCAAATCCGCAAACAGATTTAAAAAAACAAAAATTTGAGCCCAGGAGAGCGGAAGTTCATTTTGGGGGCGTGGAGTACGTATAGGGTACGTATGGGGTACGATCGTACCCCATACGTACCCCATACTGGGTATGAGCGCATAGGATGAGATTTTTACAAGTGACCACTTAAATTAAAATTAAAATTAAATTCAAATCCGCAAACAGATTTAAAAAAACAAAAATCTGAGCCCAGGAGAGCGGAAGTTCATTTTGGGGGCGTGGAGTACGTATAGGGTACGTATGGGGTATGATCGTACCCCATACGTACCCCATACTGGGTATGAGCGCATAGGATGGAATTTTTACAAGTGACCACTTAAATTAAAATTAAAACTAAATTCAAATACGCAAACAGATTTAAAAAAACAAAAATTTGAGCCCTGGAGAGCGAAAATTCATTCGGGGGCGTGGGGGGTACGTGGTGGGTACGAATCGTACCCACCACGTACCCCCCAATGGGTATGAGCGCATAGGATGAGATTTTTACAAGTGACCACTTAAATTAAAATTAAAATTAAATTCAAATCCGCAAACAGATTTAAAAAAAACAAAAATTTGAGCCCTGGAGAGCGGAAATTCATTCGGGGGGCGTGGGGGGTACGTGGTGGGTACGAATCGTACCCACCACGTACCCCCCAATGGGTATGAGCGCATAGGCTGAGATTTTTACAAGTGACCACTTAAATTAAAATTAAAATTAAATTCAAATCCGCAAACAGATTTAAAAAAACAAAAATTTGAGCCCAGGAGAGCGGAAGTTCATTTTGGGGGCGTGGAGTACGTATAGGGTACGTATGGGGTACGATCGTACCCCATACGTACCCCATACTGGGTATGAGCGCATAGGATGAGATTTTTACAAGTGACCACTTAAATTAAAATTAAAATTAAATTCAAATCCGCAAACAGATTTAAAAAAACAAAAATTTGAGCCCAGGAGAGCGGAAGTTCATTTTGGGGGCGTGGAGTACGTATAGGGTACGTATGGGGTACGATCGTACCCCATACGTACCCCATACTGGGTATGAGCGCATAGGATGAGATTTTTACAAGTGACCACTTAAATTAAAATTAAAATTAAATTCAAATCCGCAAACAGATTTAAAAAAACAAAAATTTGAGCCCTGGAGAGCGGAAATTCATTCGGGGGGCGTGGAGTACGTATAGGGTACGTATGGGGTTCGATCGTACCCCATACGTACCCCATACTGGGTATGAGCGCATAGGATGAGATTTTTACAAGTGACCACTTAAATTAAAATTAAAATTAAATTCAAATACGCAAACAGATTTAAAAAAACAAAAATTTGAGCCCTGGAGAGCGGAAATTCATTCGGGGGGCGTGGGGGGTACGTGGTGGGTACGAATCGTACCCACCACGTACCCCCCAATAGGTATGAGCGCATAGGATGAGATTTTTACAAGTGACCACTTAAATTAAAATTAAAATTAAATTCAAATCCGCAAACAGATTTAAAAAAACAAAAATTTGAGCCCTGGAGAGCGGCAATTCATTCGGGGGGCGTGGAGTACGTATAGGGTACGTATGGGGTACGATCGTACCCCATACGTACCCCATACTGGGTATGAGCGCATAGGCTGAGATTTTTGCAAGTGTCCACTTAAATTAAAATTAAAATTAAATTCAAATCCGCAAACAGATTTAAAAAAACAAAAATTTGAGCCCAGGAGAGCGGAAGTTCATTTTGGGGCGTGGAGTACGTATAGGGTACGTATGGGGTACGATCGTACCCCATACGTACCCCATACTGGGTATGAGCGCATAGGCTGAGATTTTTACAAGTGACCACTTAAATTAAAATTAAAATTAAATTCAAATACGCAAACAGATTTAAAAAAACAAAAATTTGAGCCCTGGAGAGCGGAAATTCATTCGGGGGGCGTGGGGGGTACGTGGTGGGTACGAATCGTACCCACCACGTACCCCCCAATAGGTATGAGCGCATAGGATGAGATTTTTACAAGTGACCACTTAAATTAAAATTAAAATTAAATTCAAATCCGCAAACAGATTTAAAAAAACAAAAATTTGAGCCCTGGAGAGCGGCAATTCATTCGGGGGGCGTGGAGTACGTATAGGGTACGTATGGGGTACGATCGTACCCCATACGTACCCCATACTGGGTATGAGCGCATAGGCTGAGATTTTTGCAAGTGTCCACTTAAATTAAAATTAAAATTAAATTCAAATCCGCAAACAGATTTAAAAAAACAAAAATTTGAGCCCAGGAGAGCGGAAGTTCATTTTGGGGCGTGGAGTACGTATAGGGTACGTATGGGGTACGATCGTACCCCATACGTACCCCATACTGGGTATGAGCGCATAGGATGAGATTTTTACAAGTGACCACTTAAATTAAAATTAAAATTAAATTCAAATCCGCAAACAGATTTAAAAAAACAAAAATTTGAGCCCAGGAGAGCGGAAGTTCATTTTGGGGGCGTGGAGTACGTATAGGGTACGTATGGGGTACGATCGTACCCCATACGTACCCCATACTGGGTATGAGCGCATAGGATGAGATTTTTACAAGTGACCACTTAAATTAAAATTAAAATTAAATTCAAATCCGCAAACAGATTTAAAAAAACAAAAATTTGAGCCCCGAGAGCGGAAATTCATTCGGTGGGCGTGGGGGGTACGTGGTGGGTACGAATCGTACCCACCACGTACCCCCCAATGGGTATGAGCGCATAGGATGAGATTTTTACAAGTGACCACTTAAATTAAAATTAAAATTAAATTCAAATCCGCAAACAGATTTAAAAAAACAAAAATTTGAGCCCTGGAGAGCGGAAATTCATTCGGAGGGCGTGGGGGGTACGTGGTGGGTACGAATCGTACCCACCACGTACCCCCCAATGGGTATGAGCGCATAGGATGAGATTTTTACAAGTGACCACTTAAATTAAAATTAAAATTAAATTCAAATCCGCAAACAGATTTAAAAAAACAAAAATTTGAGCCCTGGAGAGCGGAAATTCATTCGGGGGGCGTGGGGGGTACGTGGTGGGTACGAATCGTACCCACCACGTACCCCCCAATGGGTATGAGCGCATAGGCTGAGATTTTTACAAGTGACCACTTAAATTAAAATTAAAATTAAATTCAAATCCGCAAACAGATTTAAAAAAACAAAAATTTGAGCCCTGGAGAGCGGAAATTCATTCGGGGGGCGTGGGGGGTACGTGGTGGGTACGAATCGTACCCACCACGTACCCCCCAATGGGTATGAGCGCATAGGCTGAGATTTTTACAAGTGACCACTTAAATTAAAATTAAAATTAAATTCAAATCCGCAAACAGATTTAAAAAAACAAAAATTTGAGCCCAGGAGAGCGGAAGTTCATTTTGGGGGCGTGGAGTACGTATAGGGTACGTATGGGGTACGATCGTACCCCATACGTACCCCATACTGGGTATGAGCGCATAGGCTGAGATTTTTACAAGTGACCACTTAAATTAAAATTAAAATTAAATTCAAATCCGCAAACAGATTTAAAAAAACAAAAATTTGAGCCCAGGAGAGCGGAAGTTCATTTTGGGGGCGTCGTGTATGTATAGGGTACGTATGGGGTACAATCGTACCCCATACGTACCCCATACTGGGTATGAGCGCATAGGATGAGATTTTTACAAGTGACCACTTAAATTAAAATTAAAATTAAATTCAAATCCGCAAACAGATTTAAAAAAACAAAAATTTGAGCCCAGGAGAGCGGAAGTTCATTTTGGGGGCGTGGAGTACGTATAGGGTACGTATGGGGTACGATCGTACCCCATACGTACCCCATACTGGGTATGAGCGCATAGGCTGAAATTTTTACAAGTGACCACTTAAATTAAAATTAAAATTAAATTCAAATCCGCAAACAGATTTAAAAAAACAAAAATTTGAGCCCAGGAGAGCGGAAGTTCATTTTGGGGGCGTGGAGTACGTATAGGGTACGTATGAGGTACGATCGTACCCCATACTGGGTATGAGCGCATAGGATGAGATTTTTACAAGTGACCACTTAAATTAAAATTAAAATTAAATTCAAATCCGCAAACAGATTTAAAAAAACAAAAATTTGAGCCCTGGAGAGCGGAAATTCATTCGGGGGGCGTGGGGGGTACGTGGTGGGTACGAATCGTACCCACCACGTACCCCCCAATGGGTATGAGCGCATAGGCTGAGATTTTTACAAGTGACCACTTAAATTAAAATTAAAATTAAATTCAAATCCGCAAACAGATTTAAAAAAACAAAAATTTGAGCCCAGGAGAGCGGAAGTTCATTTTGGGGGCGTCGTGTATGTATAGGGTACGTATGGGGTACAATCGTACCCCATACGTACCCCATACTGGGTATGAGCGCATAGGATGAGATTTTTACAAGTGACCACTTAAATTAAAATTAAAATTAAATTCAAATCCGCAAACAGATTTAAAAAAACAAAAATTTGAGCCCAGGAGAGCGGAAGTTCATTTTGGGGGCGTGGAGTACGTATAGGGTACGTATGGGGTACGATCGTACCCCATACGTACCCCATACTGGGTATGAGCGCATAGGATGAGATTTTTACAAGTGACCACTTAAATTAAAATTAAAATTAAATTCAAATCCGCAAACAGATTTAAAAAAACAAAAATCTGAGCCCAGGAGAGCGGAAGTTCATTTTGGGGGCGTGGAGTACGTATAGGGTACGTATGGGGTATGATCGTACCCCATACGTACCCCATACTGGGTATGAGCGCATAGGATGGAATTTTTACAAGTGACCACTTAAATTAAAATTAAAATTAAATTCAAATACGCAAACAGATTTAAAAAAACAAAAATTTGAGCCCTGGAGAGCGAAAATTCATTCGGGGGCGTGGGGGGTACGTGGTGGGTACGAATCGTACCCACCACGTACCCCCCAATGGGTATGAGCGCATAGGATGAGATTTTTACAAGTGACCACTTAAATTAAAATTAAAATTAAATTCAAATCCGCAAACAGATTTAAAAAAAACAAAAATTTGAGCCCTGGAGAGCGGAAATTCATTCGGGGGGCGTGGGGGGTACGTGGTGGGTACGAATCGTACCCACCACGTACCCCCCAATGGGTATGAGCGCATAGGCTGAGATTTTTACAAGTGACCACTTAAATTAAAATTAAAATTAAATTCAAATCCGCAAACAGATTTAAAAAAACAAAAATTTGAGCCCAGGAGAGCGGAAGTTCATTTTGGGGGCGTGGAGTACGTATAGGGTACGTATGGGGTACGATCGTACCCCATACGTACCCCATACTGGGTATGAGCGCATAGGATGAGATTTTTACAAGTGACCACTTAAATTAAAATTAAAATTAAATTCAAATCCGCAAACAGATTTAAAAAAACAAAAATTTGAGCCCAGGAGAGCGGAAGTTCATTTTGGGGGCGTGGAGTACGTATAGGGTACGTATGGGGTACGATCGTACCCCATACGTACCCCATACTGGGTATGAGCGCATAGGATGAGATTTTTACAAGTGACCACTTAAATTAAAATTAAAATTAAATTCAAATCCGCAAACAGATTTAAAAAAACAAAAATTTGAGCCCTGGAGAGCGGAAATTCATTCGGGGGGCGTGGAGTACGTATAGGGTACGTATGGGGTTCGATCGTACCCCATACGTACCCCATACTGGGTATGAGCGCATAGGATGAGATTTTTACAAGTGACCACTTAAATTAAAATTAAAATTAAATTCAAATACGCAAACAGATTTAAAAAAACAAAAATTTGAGCCCTGGAGAGCGGAAATTCATTCGGGGGGCGTGGGGGGTACGTGGTGGGTACGAATCGTACCCACCACGTACCCCCCAATAGGTATGAGCGCATAGGATGAGATTTTTACAAGTGACCACTTAAATTAAAATTAAAATTAAATTCAAATCCGCAAACAGATTTAAAAAAACAAAAATTTGAGCCCTGGAGAGCGGCAATTCATTCGGGGGGCGTGGAGTACGTATAGGGTACGTATGGGGTACGATCGTACCCCATACGTACCCCATACTGGGTATGAGCGCATAGGCTGAGATTTTTGCAAGTGTCCACTTAAATTAAAATTAAAATTAAATTCAAATCCGCAAACAGATTTAAAAAAACAAAAATTTGAGCCCAGGAGAGCGGAAGTTCATTTTGGGGCGTGGAGTACGTATAGGGTACGTATGGGGTACGATCGTACCCCATACGTACCCCATACTGGGTATGAGCGCATAGGCTGAGATTTTTACAAGTGACCACTTAAATTAAAATTAAAATTAAATTCAAATCCGCAAACAGATTTAAAAAAACAAAAATTTGAGCCCAGGAGAGCGGAAGTTCATTTTGGGGGCGTGGAGTACGTATAGGGTACGTATGGGGTACGATCGTACCCCATACGTACCCCATACTGGGTATGAGCGCATAGGATGAGATTTTTACAAGTGACCACTTAAATTAAAATTAAAATTAAATTCAAATCCGCAAACAGATTTAAAAAAACAAAAATTTGAGCCCCGAGAGCGGAAATTCATTCGGTGGGCGTGGGGGGTACGTGGTGGGTACGAATCGTACCCACCACGTACCCCCCAATGGGTATGAGCGCATAGGATGAGATTTTTACAAGTGACCACTTAAATTAAAATTAAAATTAAATTCAAATCCGCAAACAGATTTAAAAAAACAAAAATTTGAGCCCTGGAGAGCGGAAATTCATTCGGGGGGCGTGGGGGGTACGTGGTGGGTACGAATCGTACCCACCACGTACCCCCCAATGGGTATGAGCGCATAGGATGAGATTTTTACAAGTGACCACTTAAATTAAAATTAAAATTAAATTCAAATCCGCAAACAGATTTAAAAAAACAAAAATTTGAGCCCCGAGAGCGGAAATTCATTCGGTGGGCGTGGGGGGTACGTGGTGGGTACGAATCGTACCCACCACGTACCCCCCAATGGGTATGAGCGCATAGGATGAGATTTTTACAAGTGACCACTTAAATTAAAATTAAAATTAAATTCAAATCCGCAAACAGATTTAAAAAAACAAAAATTTGAGCCCTGGAGAGCGGAAATTCATTCGGGGGGCGTGGAGTACGTATAGGGTACGTATGGGGTACGATCGTACCCCATACGTACCCCATACTGGGTATGAGCGCATAGGATGAGATTTTTACAAGTGACCACTTAAATTAAAATTAAAATTAAATTCAAATACGCAAACAGATTTAAAAAAACAAAAATTTGAGCCCTGGAGAGCGGAAATTCATTCGGGGGGCGTGGGGGGTACGTGGTGGGTACGAATCGTACCCACCACGTACCCCCCAATGGGTATGAGCGCATAGGCCGAGATTTTTACAAGTGACCACTTAAATTAAAATTAAAATTAAATTCAAATCCGCAAACAGATTTAAAAAAACAAAAATTTGAGCCCTAGAGAGCGGAAATTCATTCGGGGGGTGTGGGGGGTACGTGGTGGGTACGAATGGTACCCACCACGTACCCCCCAATGGGTATGAGCGCATAGGATGAGATTTTTACAAGTGACCACTTAAATTAAAATTAAAATTAGATTCAAATCCGCAAACAGATTTAAAAAAACAAAAATCTGAGCCCAGGAGAGCGGAAGTTCATTTTGGGGGCATGGAGTACGTATAGGGTACGTATGGGGTACGATCGTACCCCATACGTACCCCATACTGGGTATGAGCGCATAGGCTGAGATTTTTACAAGTGACCACTTAAATTAAAATTAAAATTAAATTCAAATCCGCAAACAGATTTAAAAAAACAAAAATTTGAGCCCTGGAGAGCGGAAATTCATTCGGGGGGCGTGGAGGGTACGTGGTGGGTACGAATCGTACCCACCACGTACCCCCCAATGGGTATGAGTGCATAGGCTGAGATTTTTACAAGTGACCACTTAAATTAAAATTAAAATTAAATTCAAATCCGCAAACAGATTTAAAAAAACAAAAATTTGTGCTCAGGAGAGCGGAAGTTCATTTTGGGGGCGTGGAGTACGTATAGGGTACGTATGGGGTACGATCGTACCCCATACGTACCCCATACTGGGTATGAGCGCATAGGCTGAGATTTTTACAAGTGACCACTTAAATTAAAATTAAAATTAAATTCAAATCCGCAAACAGATTTAAAAAAACAAAAATTTGAGCCCTGGAGAGCGGAAATTCATTCGGGGGGCGTGGGGGGTACGTGGTGGGTACGAATCGTACCCACCACGTACCCCCCAATGGGTATGAGCGCATAGGCTGAGATTTTTACAAGTGACCACTTAAATTAAAATTAAAATTAAATTCAAATCCGCAAACAGATTTAAAAAAACAAAAATTTGAGCCCTGGAGAGCGGAAGTTCATTTTGGGGCGTGGAGTACGTATAGGGTACGTATGGGGTACGATCGTACCCCATACGTACCCCATACTGGGTATGAGCGCATAGGATGAGATTTTTACAAGTGACCACTTAAATTAAAATTAAAATTAAATTCAAATCCGCAAACAGATTTAAAAAAACAAAAATTTGAGCCCTGGAGAGCGGAAATTCATTCGGGGGGCGTGGGGGGTACGTAGTGGGTACGAATGGTACCCACCACGTACCCCCCAATGGGTATGAGCGCATAGGCTGAGATTTTTACAAGTGACCACTTAAATTAAAATTAAAATTAAATTCAAATCCGCAAACAGATTTAAAAAAACAAAAATTTGAGCCCTGGAGAGCGGAAATTCATTCGGGGGGTGTGGGGGGTACGTGGTGGGTACGAATCGTACCCACCACGTACCCCCCAATGGGTATGAGCGCATAGGCTGAGATTTTTACAAGTGACCACTTAAATTAAAATTAAAATTAAATTCAAATCCGCAAACAGATTTAAAAAAACAAAAATCTGAGCCCAGGAGAGCGGAAGTTCATTTTGGGGGCGTGGAGTACGTATAGGGTACGTATGGAGTACGATCGTACCCCATACGTACCCCATACTGGGTATGAGCGCATAGGCTGAGATTTTTACAAGTGACCACTTAAATTAAAATTAAAATTAAATTCAAATCCGCAAACAGATTTAAAAAAACAAAAATTTGAGCCCTGGAGAGCGGAAATTCATTCGGGGGGCGTGGAGTACGTATAGGGTACGTATGGGGTACGATCGTACCCCATACGTACACCATACTGGGTATGAGCGCATAGGATGAGATTTTTACAAGTGACCACTTAAATTAAGATTAAAATTAAATTCAAATCCGCAAACAGATTTAAAAAAACAAAAATTTGAGCCCTGGAGAGCGGAAATTCATTCGGGGGGCGTGGGGGGTACGTGGTATGTACGAATCGTACCCACCACGTACCCCCCAATGGGTATGAGCGCATAGGCTGAGATTTTTACAAGTGACCACTTAAATTAAAATTAAAATTAAATTCAAATCCGCAAACAGATTTAAAAAAACAAAAATTTGAGCCCTGGAGAGCGGAAATTCATTCGGGGGGTGTGGGGGGTACGTGGTGGGTACGAATCGTACCCACCACGTACCCCCCAATGGGTATGAGCGCATAGGATGAGATTTTTACAAGTGACCACTTAAATTAAAATTAAAATTAAATTCAAATCCGCAAACAGATTTAAAAAAACAAAAATCTGAGCCCAGGAGAGCGGAAGTTCATTTTGGGGGCGTGGAGTACGTATAGGGTACGTATGGGGTACGATCGTACCCCATACGTACCCCATACTGGGTATGAGCGCATAGGCTGAGATTTTTACAAGTGACCACTTAAATTAAAATTAAAATTAAATTCAAATCCGCAAACAGATTTAAAAAAACAAAAATTTGAGCCCTGGAGAGCGGAAATTCATTCGGGGGGCGTGGAGGGTACGTGGTGGGTACGAATCGTACCCACCACGTACCCCCCTATGGGTATGAGTGCATAGGCTGAGATTTTTACAAGTGACCACTTAAATTAAAATTAAAATTAAATTCAAATCCGCAAACAGATTTAAAAAAACAAAAATTTGTGCCCAGGAGAGCGGAAGTTCATTTTGGGGGCGTGGAGTACGTATAGGGTACGTATGGGGTACGATCGTACCCCATACGTACCCCATACTGGGTATGAGCGCATAGGATGAGATTTTTACAAGTGACCACTTAAATTAAAATTAAAATTAAATTCAAATCCGCAAACAGATTTAAAAAAACAAAAATTTGATCCCTGGAGAGCGGAAATTCATTCGGGGGGCGTGGGGGGTACGTGGTGGGTACGAATCGTACCCACCACGTACCCCCCAATGGGTATGAGCGCATAGGCTGAGATTTTTACAAGTGACCACTTAAATTAAAATTAAAATTAAATTCAAATCCGCAAACAGATTTAAAAAAACAAAAATTTGAGCCCTGGAGAGCGGAAATTCATTCGGGGGGTGTGGGGGGTACGTGGTGGGTACGAATCGTACCCACCACGTACCCCCCTATGGGTATGAGTGCATAGGCTGAGATTTTTACAAGTGACCACTTAAATTAAAATTAAAATTAAATTCAAATCCGCAAACAGATTTAAAAAAACAAAAATTTGTGCCCAGGAGAGCGGAAGTTCATTTTGGGGGCGTGGAGTACGTATAGGGTACGTATGGGGTACGATCGTACCCCATACGTACCCCATACTGGGTATGAGCGCATAGGATGAGATTTTTACAAGTGACCACTTAAATTAAGATTAAAATTAAATTCAAATCCGCAAACAGATTTAAAAAAACAAAAATTTGAGCCCTGGAGAGCGGAAATTCATTCGGGGGGCGTGGGGGGTACGTGGTATGTACGAATCGTACCCACCACGTACCCCCCAATGGGTATGAGCGCATAGGCTGAGATTTTTACAAGTGACCACTTAAATTAAAATTAAAATTAAATTCAAATCCGCAAACAGATTTAAAAAAACAAAAATTTGAGCCCTGGAGAGCGGAAATTCATTCGGGGGGGTGTGGGGGGTACGTGGTGGGTACGAATCGTACCCACCACGTACCCCCCAATGGGTATGAGCGCATAGGATGAGATTTTTACAAGTGACCACTTAAATTAAAATTAAAATTAAATTCAAATCCGCAAACAGATTTAAAAAAACAAAAATCTGAGCCCAGGAGAGCGGAAGTTCATTTTGGGGGCGTGGAGTACGTATAGGGTACGTATGGGGTACGATCGTACCCCATACGTACCCCATACTGGGTATGAGCGCATAGGCTGAGATTTTTACAAGTGACCACTTAAATTAAAATTAAAATTAAATTCAAATCCGCAAACAGATTTAAAAAAACAAAAATTTGAGCCCTGGAGAGCGGAAATTCATTCGGGGGGCGTGGAGGGTACGTGGTGGGTACGAATCGTACCCACCACGTACCCCCCTATGGGTATGAGTGCATAGGCTGAGATTTTTACAAGTGACCACTTAAATTAAAATTAAAATTAAATTCAAATCCGCAAACAGATTTAAAAAAACAAAAATTTGTGCCCAGGAGAGCGGAAGTTCATTTTGGGGGCGTGGAGTACGTATAGGGTACGTATGGGGTACGATCGTACCCCATACGTACCCCATACTGGGTATGAGCGCATAGGATGAGATTTTTACAAGTGACCACTTAAATTAAAATTAAAATTAAATTCAAATCCGCAAACAGATTTAAAAAAACAAAAATTTGATCCCTGGAGAGCGGAAATTCATTCGGGGGGTGTGGGGGTACGTGGTGGGTACGAATCGTACCCACCACGTACCCCCCAATGGGTATGAGCGCATAGGCTGAGATTTTTACAAGTGACCACTTAAATTAAAATTAAAATTAAATTCAAATCCGCAAACAGATTTAAAAAAACAAAAATCTGAGCCCAGGAGAGCGGAAGTTCATTTTGGGGGCGTGGAGTACGTATAGGGTACGTATGGGGTACGATCGTACCCCATACGTACCCCATACTGGGTATGAGCGCATAGGATGAGATTTTTACAAGTGACCACTTAAATTAAAATTAAAATTAAATTCAAATACGCAAACAGATTTAAAAAAACAAAAATTTGAGCCCTGGAGAGCGGAAATTCATTCGGGGGGCGTGGAGTACGTATAGGGTACGTATGGGGTACGATCGTACCCCATACGTACCCCATACTGGGTATGAGCGCATAGGATGAGATTTTTACAAGTGACCACTTAAATTAAAATTAAAATTAAATTCAAATACGCAAACAGATTTAAAAAAACAAAAATTTGAGCCCTGGAGAGCGGAAATTCATTCGGGGGGCGTGGGGGGTACGTGGTGGGTACGAATCGTACCCACCACGTACCCCCCAATGGGTATGAGCGCATAGGCCGAGATTTTTACAAGTGACCACTTAAATTAAAATTAAAATTAAATTCAAATCCGCAAACAGATTTAAAAAAACAAAAATTTGAGCCCTGGAGAGCGGAAATTCATTCGGGGGGCGTGGAGTACGTATAGGGTACGTATGGGGTACGATCGTACCCCATACGTACCCCATACTGGGTATGAGCGCATAGGATGAGATTTTTACAAGTGACCACTTAAATTAAAATTAAAATTAAATTCAAATACGCAAACAGATTTAAAAAAACAAAAATTTGAGCCCTGGAGAGCGGAAATTCATTCGGGGGGCGTGGGGGGTACGTGGTGGGTACGAATCGTACCCACCACGTACCCCCCAATGGGTATGAGCGCATAGGCCGAGATTTTTACAAGTGACCACTTAAATTAAAATTAAAATTAAATTCAAATCCGCAAACAGATTTAAAAAAACAAAAATTTGAGCCCTAGAGGGCGGAAATTCATTCGGGGGGTGTGGGGGGTACGTGGTGGGTACGAATGGTACCCACCACGTACCCCCCAATGGGTATGAGCGCAAAGGATGAGATTTTTACAAGTGACCACTTAAATTAAAATTAAAATTAGATTCAAATCCGCAAACAGATTTAAAAAAACAAAAATCTGAGCCCAGGAGAGCGGAAGTTCATTTTGGGGGCGTGGAGTACGTATAGGGTACGTATGGGGTACGATCGTACCCCATACGTACCCCATACTGGGTATGAGCGCATAGGCTGAGATTTTTACAAGTGACCACTTAAATTAAAATTAAAATTAAATTCAAATCCGCAAACAGATTTAAAAAAACAAAAATTTGAGCCCTGGAGAGCGGAAATTCATTCGGGGGGCGTGGAGGGTACGTGGTGGGTACGAATCGTACCCACCACGTACCCCCCAATGGGTATGAGTGCATAGGCTGAGATTTTTACAAGTGACCACTTAAATTAAAATTAAAATTAAATTCAAATCCGCAAACAGATTTAAAAAAACAAAAATTTGTGCTCAGGAGAGCGGAAGTTCATTTTGGGGGCGTGGAGTACGTATAGGGTACGTATGGGGTACGATCGTACCCCATACGTACCCCATACTGGGTATGAGCGCATAGGCTGAGATTTTTACAAGTGACCACTTAAATTAAAATTAAAATTAAATTCAAATCCGCAAACAGATTTAAAAAAACAAAAATTTGAGCCCTGGAGAGCGGAAATTCATTCGGGGGGCGTGGGGGGTACGTGGTGGGTACGAATCGTACCCACCACGTACCCCCCAATGGGTATGAGCGCATAGGCTGAGATTTTTACAAGTGACCACTTAAATTAAAATTAAAATTAAATTCAAATCCGCAAACAGATTTAAAAAAACAAAAATTTGAGCCCAGGAGAGCGGAAGTTCATTTTGGGGCGTGGAGTACGTATAGGGTACGTATGGGGTACGATCGTACCCCATACGTACCCCATACTGGGTATGAGCGCATAGGATGAGATTTTTACAAGTGACCACTTAAATTAAAATTAAAATTAAATTCAAATCCGCAAACAGATTTAAAAAAACAAAAATTTGAGCCCTGGAGAGCGGAAATTCATTCGGGGGGCGTGGGGGGTACGTGGTGGGTACGAATCGTACCCACCACGTACCCCCCAATGGGTATGAGCGCATAGGCTGAGATTTTTACAAGTGACCACTTAAATTAAAATTAAAATTAAATTCAAATCCGCAAACAGATTTAAAAAAACAAAAATCTGAGCCCAGGAGAGCGGAAGTTCATTTTGGGGGCGTGGAGTACGTATAGGGTACGTATGGGGTACGATCGTACCCCATACGTACCCCATACTGGGTATGAGCGCATAGGCTGAGATTTTTACAAGTGACCACTTAAATTAAAATTAAAATTAAATTCAAATCCGCAAGCAGATTTAAAAAAACAAAAATTTGAGCCCTGGAGAGCGGAAATTCATTCGGGGGGTGTGGGGGGTACGTGGTGGGTACGAATCGTACCCACCACGTACCCCCCAATGGGTATGAGCGCATAGGCTGAGATTTTTACAAGTGACCACTTAAATTAAAATTAAAATTAAATTCAAATCCGCAAACAGATTTAAAAAAACAAAAATCTGAGCCCAGGAGAGCGGAAGTTCATTTTGGGGGCGTGGAGTACGTATAGGGTACGTATGGGGTACGATCGTACCCCATACGTACCCCATACTGGGTATGAGCGCATAGGATGAGATTTTTACAAGTGACCACTTAAATTAAAATTAAAATTAAATTCAAATCAGCAAACAGATTTAAAAAAACAAAAATTTGAGCCCTGGAGAGCGGAAATTCATTCGGGAGGCGTGGGGGGTACGTGGTGGGTACGAATCGTACCCACCACGTACCCCCCAATGGGTATGAGCGCATAGGATGAGATTTTTACAAGTGACCACTTAAATTAAAATTAAAATTAAATTCAAATCCGCAAACAGATTTAAAAAAACAAAAATCTGAGCCCAGGAGAGCGGAAGTTCATTTTGGGGGCGTGGAGTACGTATAGGGTACGTATGGAGTACGATCGTACCCCATACGTACCCCATACTGGGTATGAGCGCATAGGCTGAGATTTTTACAAGTGACCACTTAAATTAAAATTAAAATTAAATTCAAATCCGCAAACAGATTTAAAAAAACAAAAATTTGAGCCCTGGAGAGCGGAAATTCATTCGGGGGGCGTGGAGTACGTATAGGGTACGTATGGGGATCGATCGTACCCCATACGTACACCATACTGGGTATGAGCGCATAGGATGAGATTTTTACAAGTGACCACTTAAATTAAGATTAAAATTAAATTCAAATCCGCAAACAGATTTAAAAAAACAAAAATTTGAGCCCTGGAGAGCGGAAATTCATTCGGGGGGCGTGGGGGGTACGTGGTGGGTACGAATCGTACCCACCACGTACCCCCCAATGGGTATGAGCGCATAGGCTGAGATTTTTACAAGTGACCACTTAAATTAAAATTAAAATTAAATTCAAATCCGCAAACAGATTTAAAAAAACAAAAATTTGAGCCCTGGAGAGCGGAAATTCATTCGGGGGGTGTGGGGGGTACGTGGTGGGTACGAATCGTACCCACCACGTACCCCCCAATGGGTATGAGCGCATAGGATGAGATTTTTACAAGTGACCACTTAAATTAAAATTAAAATTAAATTCAAATCCGCAAACAGATTTAAAAAAACAAAAATCTGAGCCCAGGAGAGCGGAAGTTCATTTTGGGGGCGTGGAGTACGTATAGGGTACGTATGGGGTACGATCGTACCCCATACGTACCCCATACTGGGTATGAGCGCATAGGCTGAGATTTTTACAAGTGACCACTTAAATTAAAATTAAAATTAAATTCAAATCCGCAAACAGATTTAAAAAAACAAAAATTTGAGCCCTGGAGAGCGGAAATTCATTCGGGGGGCGTGGAGGGTACGTGGTGGGTACGAATCGTACCCACCACGTACCCCCCTATGGGTATGAGTGCATAGGCTGAGATTTTTACAAGTGACCACTTAAATTAAAATTAAAATTAAATTCAAATCCGCAAACAGATTTAAAAAAACAAAAATTTGTGCCCAGGAGAGCGGAAGTTCATTTTGGGTTCGTGGAGTACGTATAGGGTACGTATGGGGTACGATCGTACCCCATACGTACCCCATACTGGGTATGAGCGCATAGGATGAGATTTTTACAAGTGACCACTTAAATTAAAATTAAAATTAAATTCAAATCCGCAAACAGATTTAAAAAAACAAAAATTTGATCCCTGGAGAGCGGAAATTCATTCGGGGGGCGTGGGGGGTACGTGGTGGGTACGAATCGTACCCACCACGTACCCCCCAATGGGTATGAGCGCATAGGCTGAGATTTTTACAAGTGACCACTTAAATTAAAATTAAAATTAAATTCAAATCCGCAAACAGATTTAAAAAAACAAAAATTTGAGCCCTGGAGAGCGGAAATTCATTCGGGGGGTGTGGGGGTACGTGGTGGGTACGAATCGTACCCACCACGTACCCCCCAATGGGTATGAGCGCATAGGCTGAGATTTTTACAAGTGACCACTTAAATTAAAATTAAAATTAAATTCAAATCCGCAAACAGATTTAAAAAAACAAAAATCTGAGCCCAGGAGAGCGGAAGTTCATTTTGGGGGCGTGGAGTACGTATAGGGTACGTATGGGGTACGATCGTACCCCATACGTACCCCATACTGGGTATGAGCGCATAGGCTGAGATTTTTACAAGTGACCACTTAAATTAAAATTAAAATTAAATTCAAATCCGCAAACAGATTTAAAAAAACAAAAATTTGAGCCCTGGAGAGCGGAAATTCATTCGGGGGGCGTGGAGGGTACGTGGTGGGTACGAATCGTACCCACCACGTACCCCCCTATGGGTATGAGTGCAGAGGCTGAGATTTTTACAAGTGACCACTTAAATTAAAATTAAAATTAAATTCAAATCCGCAAACAGATTTAAAAAAACAAAAATTTGTGCCCAGGAGAGCGGAAGTTCATTTTGGGGGCGTGGAGTACGTATAGGGTACGTATGGGGTACGATCGTACCCCATACGTACCCCATACTGGGTATGAGCGCATAGGCTGAGATTTTTACAAGTGACCACTTAAATTAAAATTAAAATTAAATTCAAATCCGCAAACAGATTTAAAAAAACAAAAATTTGAGCCCAGGAGAGCGGAAGTTCATTTTGGGGGCGTGGAGTACGTATAGGGTATGTATGGGGTACGATCGTACCCCATACGTACCCCATACTGGGTATGAGCGCATAGGATGAGATTTTTACAAGTGACCACTTAAATTAAAATTAAAATTAAATTCAAATCCGCAAACAGATTTAAAAAAACAAAAATTTGAGCCCTGGAGAGCGGAAATTCATTCGGGGGGCGTGGGGGGTACGTGGTGGGTACGAATCGTACCCACCACGTACCCCCCAATGGGTATGAGCGCATAGGCTGAGATTTTTACAAGTGACCACTTAAATTAAAATTAAAATTAAATTCAAATCCGCAAACAGATTTAAAAAAACAAAAATTTGAGCCCTGGAGAGCGGAAATTCATTCGGGGGGTGTGGGGGTACGTGGTGGGTACGAATCGTACCCACCACGTACCCCCCAATGGGTATGAGCGCATAGGCTGAGATTTTTACAAGTGACCACTTAAATTAAAATTCAAATTAAATTCAAATCCGCAAACAGATTTAAAAAAACAAAAATCTGAGCCCAGGAGAGCGGAAGTTCATTTTGGGGGCGTGGAGTACGTATAGGGTACGTATGGGGTACGATCGTACCCCATACGTACCCCATACTGGGTATGAGCGCATAGGCTGAGATTTTTACAAGTGACCACTTAAATTAAAATTAAAATTAAATTCAAATCCGCAAACAGATTTAAAAAAACAAAAATTTGAGCCCAGGAGAGCGGAAGTTCATTTTGGGGGCGTGGAGTACGTATAGGGTACGTATGGGGTACGATCGTACCCCATACGTACCCCATACTGGGTATGAGCGCATAGGATGAGATTTTTACAAGTGACCACTTAAATTAAAATTAAAATTAAATTCAAAAATTTGAGCCCTGGAGAGCGGAAATTCATTCGGGGGCGTGGGGGGTACGTGGTGGGTACGAAACGTACCCACCACGTACGGATTTAAGGTTTTTGGCCACAAATAAACCAAAAATAATATATAACTTTTTTCGTTCGAGGCTTAGTTCTATGCGTTACAAACTTTTGGGCTGGATTAAACTTATAATACTCTATATGATTTCATCTAGAGTATAAATATTTAAAATAGAGATTTTTAGAACAAGATTTTATACATTGAAAAAGTCCGTGTAGACTATTCGAATTTCAGTATATTATGTACACTATAAGCCCATAGAAGTAAAGACGAATTTGTTGCCTTATCAGAATTAAGAGATATGACGAATTGTTAAAACGTATAGAAATCCATTACTTCCACTTGGGGTTTGAATTTCAAAAAAATTGTGAAACAGGTTTTTAGACGATTTCATAAGAAGCAACTTGATATCTCATGAGACAAGACGGATATTGAAAATTTGAGAAAACGTAAGCAAACTCTTCACACCCCCTTGGTTCTTGAAATTCGAAAAATGGTGAAATTGGTTTTAAGGTCATTACATCAAATGCCGTAATAACCAATTTTATATCTCATCAGAACTAAGGGATGGCAAAATTTGTGAAAACATATGCAAACCCTTGGGGGCTGAATATCCAAAAATCGAGAAATGGGTTTGTAGGCGATTATATAAAAAGTCTGTGGAAATGAAAAGCGATCTAATATCTCATCAAACCTAAGAAATATGTCGAAACTTTGAAAAGCATACACCCATTAGGATTGAATATCTAAAATACTGAAATTGACTTTTTGGCTTTTTTATATAGGAAACCTTGGGAAGTAAAAATGAATTCGATATATTATCAGATATGCAACCTCCTTACACTCACTTGGGGGTTGAATATCCAAAAATCTTGAAAGGAGTTAATAAATAAATATGAAGACAGCACGAGAAAGTAGGAACCAATTCAATTTCTTATCACTTCTAAAAGAAATGACGGAACTCGTGAAAACGTGTTCAACCCGTTTATACCCTCTTAGGGGCTGAAAAAACTTAAAAACTAGTTTTAGGCGATTATTACGCAAGCACGTGAAAGTGAAAAGATATTCCATATCTGATAAGACGTGGGGATATAGTAGAATTCGTGAAAAATTTTACAACCCCCTTTGCACCCCTTAGGGGTCGAATTTTAAAAAATCCTGAAAACACTTTCTAGGTATTTATATGAAGAAGCCGTAGAATAAAAATGAATTCAATATTTGGGAAGACCTAATAGATATGACGAAACCCGTGAAAATATATGCAAACCATTTTCACTTATCATTTTTTTTGCCCCCCCTCTGAATGGCATTGGAAATTTGAAATTTTTTTTTATTTAAATTAGTTTTCTAGTTGATTTACATAAACGTACCAAGTTTCAACTTTGTAGCATAAGCCGTTCTATAGATAGGAAAAACACCCCCACCCCTGTACCATACTACCCCTATAAAAATTATATTTTTCCAACATGCTACTAATATAGCTCTATCCAAATACCAAGCTTTATATCATTATAGGTTGTCGAGATATTAAAATCGGAACTTTTTCCTTTTCACCCTCCCCCACCCTCACCCTCTACACCCACACCTCCTAAATTTTGTTTTCCGCTAGGGGTCTATTAGGCCTACTTCTGGTAAAAATTTTAAGCACCTATCTTAAACTGGTCTTGAGATATGATAAGTGATTTTTTTGAAAAATTCTTCTCCCCTCCACTTTCATGCTCCACCGCCCCCTTAAAAAATTTTACTTTCATCAAACTTCATTTCTCAACCTTTATACACAAACCAAATTTTATTTATCTAGTACAATTGGTTCATGAGATATCGTAATCTAAAGCTTTTCACCCCCCACCCCCGTACGCCACTTTTCCCACTCAAATTTTTGATTCCGATCTATTCTCCTAGTATACCTACAGATATTCATTAAGTTTCAATTTTGTGATATTGACCGTTTAGGAGATATGGATTTTAGAATGTGTCGATCTCACCTTTTTTGCGTTTCGGACGCATTATTTTTCCCCCACTCCCGAACCCCTTCACCTATATCGGCAATTTTTTTGCAAATGGGTCCACTACCGAAGCTCTATATAAACTCCAAATTTTAGTCTCCTAGCATAAGCGGTTGCTGAGATCTAGAAACCAAAATTTTCCGTCTAAAACGCTTCCCCCTCCTCCCCCCTTACACCCCCACCCCTCCAAATTTGGTCACTTTAGGGGGCCAACCCACTCTACCGACGAAAAAAAATTCAATTAAATGGCTCATAGGGTTTGGGTGCTACGAGCCTTCAAACAATTTTGCGTACACCGGTAGACGTACGGCGTACGGCGGACAGACGGACTGAAATTTTTTTTTGCTTTTTTCGTGTCTACTCGTCATGAAACGTGAAAAAAAAATTTTGAGGG